>JAXBDA010000514.1:0-81892 GCA_036023075.1 Gaultheria prostrata
CAAAAATTGTTGAACTAGATTAGGAATTTTATATAAGATTAATTGAGTTATTCAGCCACGCCATATTAGTCCCTGTGGGTTCGACCTCGCTCTTGCTAAGCTATATTTCGGTACGATTCGTGCACTTACGAGTAATTAAAATTTCACAACAAGTTGCATGGTATTTCTCGCGGGTTCTGCTTTGTTTTCACGTGTGCCCCCAAAACACCTCATGCTTGCAGATTTTTTGAAATAACCGGATGTCCGGACCAACTTGCACGTATCTCCACTAATTCCGGGGCTCTAAAGGTAAACGACCGGGCATAACCCTCAGTAGCCCCAAGGTTTGGGAGGGATGGTCTCCGTGGAATTCGAACATGGAACCTCATGGTCAAACACTTACTGCTTTCTCATGCCCACTTTGCCAACCCCTGAAATTCATGCTTGCGGGCTTGCAACTGTAGAAATTTGAAAATACGCAGGCAAGAGATGACCTTACATCAAATGTCAACTATTTTTTTTTTGTATCCGCAAAAGAAAATTTTGCTATCATAAAGATAAAATAAAAAATCGGTACAATTGAGAAAGAAAAACATAAAGAGAGCTTCAAAGAACGTTCTCTCTCTCAGCTTCTCGATGAAATCAAGAACAATAATGATACATACACACACTTTCAACCACACACAACCACACACACTCTCACATGTGGTGGGGCCCACCCCATGTGGGACCCACAGTGGGCCCCACATGGGGTTTCATAGTAACTTGGTCCATTTTGCAAAGCACTTCTCAAAATTTAATTGCGAGTTCTATAGCATTAGCAAACATACTTTTATGGTCATCTCAAAATAAGTCCTATTCGGATAAAAAAAAAAATCCGAGAAACACAAGTCATCTAAATCTTTAACCAACTATTTTTTTGAATTTTTTGTTTTTTATTTCGCAAAATCGATTTTGAAATTTATAAAGAAAGGTAAACATAAGTGACCTACAAATGTGGTAATAATTAATGTTAAATTTCTCATTCGTATCTGATCCATAGTAATTAACCTAATTTTAAGGAGGGGCTTATAAGTTTTCTTGAACTGAGCTACATGGTGATGTATGGTAAAGAAGGGCAGCCAGGGCGCAATGGTAAAGTTGCCCCAAGATGGCCTGGTGGTAACGTTTTGAGTCGCGAAAACAACATATCCGTGCTTCTGTGACTGAAGTGGCTGGAGACTCGTGCACCGGGTAATCTGCTTCTTTTTTTTTTTCTCTGACCCACATAGAGTAAGATCCTAGACCCACATGGTAGTTAAAAGTTAGGATGGAGGAAAATGTTATGATGGCAATAGCCTTATGGTGAAAAAAGGAGCAAATTCAAAGCCCACACTTTAAATTTTTATGTCATACAACAACTAATAAAGTGAAAGCCCCTCTGATAACCCACATAGATTCTTTGTAACTCTCTGCAAGCAAAGTCATTCTGGTAAAAAGACTCAACTGCTAAAAGATGAAGTTCCTTACTTTTATTTCCCAAAGTCTTTTTTTGTCAAGAGATCCTATTTTCAGGGGCGACTCTAGAATTTTAGTTCACTAGTAACAAAACACGTAAAGAAATTTTTACGTACTTCCTTTGTTCCAAATTGTTTAGCCATTTTTGAAACTCGTGAAATTTTTCGTTTGTTATATATTTCATTTTGTAATATTTTCGTATTTGTGAACACTTTGTATTATAGAACTCATAGAGAACTATCAAACAAGATTCATATTGAATATTTTTGGAGATTATTAATATTGAAAGATATAAGTGATTGAAATTGACACGAATATCCAAAATGGACAAACAATTTGGGACGCATACAAATTACTAACTTACAAATTTAGGTGAATTTTCATTTCCTTCGCCTACGGATGAATCATTCAGTGCCGACAATATTGAAAAACTAAATTGTATGTAAAAAAGAACAAAATTCTAGTGCATTTTTTGAATCTTTCGCTTGAACCCCCTAAAGATATGGTGGAGCCGTCCCTGCCTATTTTTCAAACATTTGGTGGGACCAAAAAAAGAAGGGCAGACTAAAAACAACAGGTTTGGCTAAATTTCAAAATCAGTTTTTAATGAACACTTTTCCGAACTTGTTTCTAAAAATAAAAATACTCATCCTTTTTTCATATCTTTTGTAGCATTTTGATGACAATGTTCGGATCCGGGGTGCTGTAGGAGGCCCTACAGTGCAAGCGTCTGAGCCGTTGATCTCGGCAGCCAACGGCTCGGATCTACAAATTGTTGAAATGAAATTAAGATCGTTGAAAATACATCCGACGGGCTCGGATGCCGCACTACAGGGGCATCCCACAGCACCCCATTTCCGACAATGTTTCGAGCATATGGAAATATTTCTATTATGTTTTTATTTTTCGCAACATTACTTATTTTCAAAAATTACCGGAAAGTAATTTACGAAAAATTGTCAACTAAATAAGTTTCTGAAAATTGTTACTAAATTAAGGTGCCCCAAAATTAATTCTCAAAACACCCACCAAACAGGGGGATCATGGTTTCATGAATTCGTACCGGCAATTTCATGAAGGAACTACAATAATTAATTTGCACAAGTAGTATTTTTCAAAGGAGCTGTGTCAACTTCTCATGAAAAGTACCTTGTTGGTTGCTGCATTACAGTGGACTGCCTCCTTCCGTTGCTGCTGATGTGAAGAGAACTGAAGCATGAAGGGACGAAGCCTGGTCCGAGATCATTCCGACGATACATAATTTTTGAGTGGTGTGGCCATTGTGAAGAATGTAAACTTCTCAAGTTGGGGGGAATGAAGCCTGGTCCGAGATCATTCCGACGATACCCGTTTTGTTGTGATTCAGATGAACGGTCTCGAACCAGACAGCATTCCTCTCAACTGTTGAAGAGAGAGGGAGAGGACTGGGCGATGGTTTTGATTTTGACATGTATTGTTTTTTCATGGGCCTTTATATACATGAGAATGAGATTTTTCCTTTGGTGAGTCAGATGCCATGTAGTACTCCTTTTTAACTGTCTAAACTCCCCCCCTATCATGCTTTTCACTCATGGGCTAACTAATTAGGCTGTGTTTGGCTGACTTCATACTAAGGACAATGCTTACAACTCCAACTAATAGAAACTGAGCAAATCTCAAACATTAACCGCGCAAAAGCCAAACACATCCTTCCTTCTCCATAATGGTTTTCTCTTTCTTCCCGAATGTCGGCAACTTGAGTTTTTTTTTTTTTTTTTTTCAATCGTTATAAACTTTATTCAACTTAACGAAATAGGAGAAACATCAAGGATCACTTCCCTACTAATCCAGTTTGGAATACTCTCCTGCCAGATTAGAGGACCGTCCAAAGATAGGGCACATTTGGCTATCGCATTAGCCACCCTATTACAACTACGGAGAACAAAATTAAAAGAACAAGAAATAAAAATCACGTAAATTTTGGTATTTCTCTTTTGTAGGTCATTTCGATTCCAAGTTGTAAAAACAAAAATCATAAAAGAATATACTACTACTATATAGTAATGTCAAGAATGCAGAAACTAAAATTACAGTATAGTTTTTTCCCTTTCAATATTTTCATTTTCCTTCAAAATCCCTTCTCAAAGGGAATGATCCAACAGTGTCTAAATCTAAATAGTACTTCACTCGGACTTTAACAGTTGACATGATGTTTAAAGAATGTCTCTTTCTTTTTCTCCACTTGCGGAAATATAGGAGAGGAGAGGTGGGGGTGGGGGAGCCTTCACCAATGAGAAAGACCCCATAAACAGTGGTGATTCCAAGCTTAAATGGAAAGGAATGTATGGAGCACCGACCCTCCTAGATGCGGGCGTGTCATCGTGTCCGACGCTTGGACACAACAAAATACGTATGAGCATGCCATGTAGGGTGTCCGTTAAATTTTAAGGGAACACAGGAGTGACACGGCGGGAATAGGGGAGGGACATGGCAAGGATTAAATACGCGAATTTATAAATTTGTTAGGAGTAAATGTGTATTACTTCACATATTTTGGATTAAAAGTGTTATATAATGTATATATGATACTTTTATATATATATATATTGATGCATTATGTTTGTAAATATAACTAATTTTCCATTGGTATAAAATAAATGTTATTTATTTTTCCCGTGCCCGTGTCCGTATCCGTATCTGTGTCTGTATCTGTGTCCGTGTCCGTGCTACAAGGAATTGAAGACAGGTTAGATAGCTAAAAGGCTTTGAACAGAGCAAACAGAGTAAAGAAGAATTGGGTAGTGGGCATTAGGAATAAAAGTAGGGGGACAAAGCAAAAGTGTGTTACTAGTGATGATGATAACTGTGGAAGATGGAGCTTACTATGCTTAAGTTGGTTCATTTTTTGTAGTGTGGAAGTTTCTAATTTCTTTGAATCCAGAATATGAGTGGTTGATATAACCTAAAGACATCAAAGATGTGAATGTGGGCGAAGATTTTTTATCCAAAAATAAAAATGCGAACTGACGACATAGACTTCCTGATCTAGTCCGGGTGACTCGTCGAAATTTGTCCAGCCGTCCAAGGTCAAGATCCGAGTTGCGCGGTCTAGATCAAGTCTCCCTCCAAATGGAGAATCTGGACAATCGTAAAATTGCGAAAATTATCTTGGCGCAAATGCCAAGAGAATTTTTGCTCATAGAACCTTTTTCCAGTATCTGAAATTTCACGACAGCCTAAAGATTTGAATGTGCGTCTCAGGGGTCAAGTATAGATTTAGAACATGAAACTCGCATGGAAAAAGAAGAAAAAGAACACAAAAAGATGAGAAAATGAAACATGAGGATTCAAATTTGGAGAGATTAAATTTCCTCGAAAGAAAGCTCGCGTGGCAACTTGACATCTTCAAATTGGACGTCCACAAAACCCTCCCTCTCCAACCATATTTTGCTGTTATATTATGGAGGATTGTTTTAATATTAACAAACCAGTTAAACAATGAACTTAGCATCCAAACTCCGAAGTCCTGAATATTCTCGTTAGAGCTTGTCCCACATTGATTAATTATCATCTCAAAACTAGTATATTAGCTTAGACGGCCGCTCTACTTATTGCCAATTTGTTTTGAATTTAATGTTTTAAAATAGTATCAGAACTAGTTTTCGCCTTTCCGGAGTCTGTTGGGCAAGACTCTCTATTTGTTTATGGTTTTCCCTTTATTTGTGCCATATCGTTTGTTTGATGGATTATGTATTAGCTTTTCACGTGTGAGTCGGAATTGCACATGCGGGGAATGTTGGATCTTGTCCCACATCGGGTAATTATCATCTTCAAAACGAATGTATGAACTTGGACAGCCTATCCACTAATTGCCAATTGGTTTTCAGTTGAATGCTTTAACAATTCTCACATTAGCATCCCTAAACAATCAATTAGTTCAACTTTCTCACACAACTAAGATGATACAGTATGTAAGATGTATGGCAATATTTCTACCACATCCATAATTCGAGATGCATTAGTGAGCTCAATGTAAGGCTCGACTTTGCACCAGCAGTTTCAACTTGCATGCGCTAGAATAAACAACCATAAAACAATTTGCAGTTGAAAATATGGCTATGTTAGTGACCTCATGCCAAATGCACAAGACTTCCGTTCGCTTCGAAGAGATACTTTGTAGCACAGGAGATTCGCGTTGCCGTTCAAGATTCGCGCTTCTTTTACAGCAATGCTTACAAAGTCTTCGAGGCGTAGGAAGATTCGAGCTGCTTTTGCAGCAATGCTTTCAACTTCTTCGAGAGGTAGTAAGCAGACTATCCTACTCACATCAGCCACAAGAAAGAGTTTTCAAACCATGGCTTTCATCAACATTTTAATTTGGTCCCTTCTGATGCTATTGGAACATGGGTAAGCACATACCTTACGCAAGGTGCAGAAATAGATACCCGAAACGGGAACAAAACATCCGAGGCCAGGAATTCCCTGCTGGAATAGTCATCTTTTGCTGAATACCATTTGGAATCACTTCAAGACTACTTGCTTTATGCTCTACGGGCATCTTCTTTCTTCTGTTTTTCTCCTTAATAAAAAAAGGCACGAAACCTAACTACTACTATATTTTATCACCTACATAATACTGGACAACAAAGAACTTCTTTCTTTGGTTAAGAACTTCTACTCATTACACTGGCATAACCAACCAAAAGTACCGTTTCTGCTCTGATAAGGGTCATATCAATGGACCTCAGAAAACCGCCATTCCTCTGAGCCTACCTAACCATAATACCTAATCAATTCAAAGAAAATATGTAGGTCAGGGTGTCAAAAAAATTGTTTCCTAACACAACAAGTCGTGCAACTACTAAACCTTAGAAGCAAATGACTTTCACAGTTTTCACTTCATATTGAATCCAAATGAAGAATCTGAAACTGAAGAATAGTCATATATATATGGTAAACAATTCCTCTGCAGATCAAAGAACGGTGTTTGTGACCAATCGGAACTCTTTATACATATTTGTGAAGGCATAACTTACAAAAAATTTACAATCAGTAACACCAACATACAACAAGCAATTCGCATTAAGTCCTCACAGGTCAACAAAATAAATAAGCATAACTTAAACATGTCACAAGGAAACACGAGAAAAAAGAATTTTCCCCTCATTTAAATAAGAAAACACTCACCAGAGGCTCAAGACATAATAGAAATGTCTACGTTCCCCTGTCCGTGTATCTTGACAGAAATTGACCGATCTCTGGCCTGTCTGGATTCATCCTTCAATTTGAAAGCGGCATTACCAGTCTGGAAAATGATCCGGTTCTTCCTGTCATTAGTAGCAGTTGCAGAACTATCTTTGTAAGTACCTAGACTGTGACGAGTTCCTTGACCATGAGCTACCACGCCATTATTTCCTTGAGAAAAACCAACAGCATCACTGCAGCTCTTCCTTCTACCTAACTTTGGTGATTTAGCACGAGTTGGTAGTGGCTGCCATCCGAATAGAACCAACGAATATTCAAATTACAAAGCCAAAGCATGATATTAGACAACAATAATGTAACTAAACTAATTTAGAAAACATTTTCACTATTTTATTTTGGCTTTTACTAAGCATTCTATGAAAATAAGTTCCCTATGGGCGTAGTTAACATGCTTTGAAATAGTTGTTCATCTCATAAAATTGTGTTGTAAAATATCAACTGTTTCAATTAGTTATCAAGACACTGTTACACTGTTAGATAATGCTCCTATCCATTCGCTGCAATTAGGATATGTGTGTACTCAAAGAAAGTGTTAGAAAGCTATAAAGTTACAAAATAGAAAAAGAAACTAGCACCAAAAACAATGGAATACCTTTTTCAGTTCAACCTTGGGTGGCGGTCCATCGTGGTAGAAACTTGGCATTGGGCTTGCCTTGAACATCAAATTTTTCCTGAGTTGCTTGAGAGCTGCCTCTCGCTCTTCCTAAATTTTGAAGGTTCAGGCAAAGGAAAAGTGGAAACATGCAAGTTATTTGCGATAGAAAAGTAAACGTAAAGAGACAAAGGCAGTAAGGCACCTAAGAGTAATACAAAAAAATGACTTGTTATATCTATGGGAATTTAGTGTCAAGGGAAAGGGGCAGTAGTTCTCCAAAAATGACTTACGAGATTTATACTTTAGAAAGGAGTATAGAAATGTACCCTAGTCCTTGCCTCCCATTCTGTTTTCTCAGCCTCCAGTGCTTGTTGCTTCTCCTCCAACTTTGAAAAAAACTAAAAGAACGTAGGAATACGAAGAAATGAGAGCAGAACTACTCATTGTATTTTGACCTCACTGCTACTTGGAATCATGATATTAACAAACTTCACATGCAAAGATTGACAAACCACTACCTGCTTTCGTTTTTCTGCACGTTCCAGGGATCTGAATACTGGCGCAGATGCATTAGTTGTCCTGGCCTTTGTAGTTGGGGCTGATGCTGCAGTACTTTGTGCGGTTAAGGTTCCAAAAAGTCAAATAGACAGATGGACCACAAAAAAGAAAAACAACTTATAAAAGCAAATTAGGCGAACATCAAGCTAGATGCTTCCAATTACAGGATACGAGGAATCAACAGAATACGAGTCTTCTTCATCAGGACGTTTTTTGTTATCTGGTTGCAGTGGCTTCCTTGAAACCAAAGGTGAGACCATCTGCAAGGTAAATGGGAGTAATCAGCAATAAATGGGAATGTAAATCTTGTAGTACATTGATGCCGAGGGTGATTCATCCAAAAATTCCTGAGAAGGGTGAGGAGAAAAGACCAAAAAAGTCTGAATCTTTATTCTGCTTACGCCAATTGGCATGTATATGAAACTAAGAAAAGTTAAGAGCTATCAACTTGTACAAAGTTTACAGCCTACAATGATTAGAACAGGAAACTGGTAAATGGGCAAAACAAGCAACCTAGTCAAGAAAGAAACAAGAAAAGAAAAGTAAATGGGCAAGCGTCCTTGGTTTACTTTGAAAGGAACTCTGAGAGAGAGAGAGGGAGAGAGAGAGATGATTTGCAATAAACTTTGAGATCCGAAACACATGCACAAATGACAGGAGCGAACATAAGAATCTTGTTTTTAGTCCAGTTACCTGCTTCTGATTTTTATTTGTCAGGTGTTGATGTTGCAAACTGTTCATGTTAGATGTTTTACTCACAGCAGTTTCAGCATCTGGCTCAATTCCAGTGGGACGAATCCCACATGAAGCACGTCTTTCAGTAGCCAGAGCAAATGGCTGTGGAACAGTGCAATTTGTTCGAGGATGTCCACAACCAGTTCTGGATTTAGGTTTTGCAGAGGATTTAGACTTCTTATTATCGACCGACCTTGTCTGATTTTCCAATTTCATCTTCTCGTCTGGCAAGCTTTCCTCGCAACTAGGCAGCGGTACAACTTCCTCACATTTTTCAGCTTCACTTAGTCCAGAAATTTTAGTAGACTTCTCTGCAGTGCATTCCTTTACTTCACACTCTTTAACTTCTTCATTCGCTTCCAACAGCTGTTGTACACGATCCCCATTAATGTGGTCATATGACTGTGTGCCAACGAGATCAGATGGAGCAGTCTCATGTTCTGAATCATGTGCAACCACAGTCTCTTTGTCCATGCAAATATCAGTGACTTCCATTCCCATCGACTGCAAAGTAGAAACATAAGTATCACCAATCACATCCTTTCAGCATTACTGAGGTACTACACAACAGATCATTTTGCAACAAGCATCATTCTCACTTTCCCAATTTTTGCCGATAAGTTCATTCAGAGGTATACAAAACTCTAGGCAAGACTATTCAAATAGACCTAATAGAATGATGACTGGCTGAGAAAATGAAAACTGTGAAAAAGTTAAATTTCCAAGGGAAACAACCTAAAGTTTGATACTAATCTCAGCTAAAAAGTTAAATCCCTACAGGAAATAACCGAAAGTTTGATACTAGCCTCAGCTAAAAGCTCCTAGTATGGCAGTTTACATATTGTGAGAGTACGACAAAATACAACCAATGGGAAATTCATGGAAAGTTACAATCCCCACCGCGGAATAGTGCACCTACACGCCTGCATCGACGTTGTTTTTTGACCGGAAGAGCGAGAGCTAACTATCGAGACTTTGGACTATCCGGACACATACTTCGTGAAATGGTTCGCGCATGTTTGTTGCCAGGGGCAACAAGATCAAGTTCTATATTTGGGTATTTGATTGAGTTACATTGTCATCAGATAGATTTTGGTTCCACTCATCATAATCCTCTATAGGATTCCCTCCCCGGAATCCTTTTATTGTCAAAATATAGGTTGATTTGGTACCAGCCATTCTTTGTCACAAAATGAATGCTTCAGCAATATAAAGTCTCAGTCAGTCATACTCATGGCGATATAGTATGTACCAACGCAGTGGGATCCGAAGTTAGGAAAAACATCACCAAGAATAACGCAAAGAACCTCAAATGCAAGACAACCCCATTAAATTCAGCGTTGGCGTGTACTCACCATTTCACATTTGAGTAATAGGAAAATAAAATACAATAAAACCTCATGCAAGAAGAACCGTGTACACAAGCTTAGTTAATTAAAAAATTAGAAAACAAAAACAAGCATTTGTCATCCCTTGTTTTCTCTTCTTTTTGTAAGCACATGAAAGACCCACCCAACCTAACTCAACCATATAGTGCTATCAATACCTACTTAAGTCACATTCATATTCATATCCGATATTGAGATACTACCTTTTTTAAAAAAATTTGGTAGACAAATGGATACTCAGATAAGCTACTTCAACCACAACTGCCAGGGAGTATTCCCTTCAGCACCAAAAGTCATCTTTAGGAACCCACCGCACCTATACCAGTGCCAAAGTGAAAGTACGGGCACAAAAGAATATGTTTTAGACCCACCAAGCGGCTATCGAGACTTGAACCCGAACATTGAGCGAGGAACTCCAAGTAGTCACCCACTTAACTAATTACTTATGGTCCTGTATTGGGATACTACAAACCACAATTAAAGAGACATACTATCTTACCCTTCCACAACAATACCACCATACCCTAATCAAGTACACAAGAAATTAACCAAAGACGCCATTTATCATGGTTTTTCTCATCAACAAAATAATCACTATGATCATGCTATAAACACAAACCCTAGTAATTAAGATTTCTCATTTAGTATATCCCTTCGTAAATACACACCGCGAAACATCGTCACTTTCGTTCATCATACAGGCTGTGCAGGAATACCCCATCTTATTGTCCTTCATATAGTATCAATTCCATAGCAAAAGAAACTTTTCTAATTTCATTTCCACAACAAAATTTCTGATTTGTTATACTGGGGTATGCTCCTTTTAGCTTGTAACGGTTTGGGCTTTTTCGTTAATGAAATGTGCTTATCAAAAAAAAATAAACGCATAATTTCTGATTTCAATTTCATTTCTCTTCCCACGTTTCCAAATCAACCAAACCAAATTCTCAAATGTGCTCATTACCAAGACACGGCTCAAAATCAAAATTTAACGGAATCAAAATTCATTTAATCAAGAAAAGAAAAAACCCCAAAACTCACTAAAATTAAAGAACACGAAAAGCTCACTAATCGCTACAGTAAAAGCGAAAATGCACAGATCTCTTCACAAATTGAACGTATAACCAATAGCACATTACAATGCAAGCACGGAAATCAAAGAAAGTCGAAATTGACGAAAATGTGAGGGAGATTTGCTTACATTTGACTCTGATCCGCGTAAGAGAGAGAGAGAGTTGTTGGGTCTCTTCTCTGTTGTGGGTTTTTTGCCTTATCGAGAGCAATGCGCAAATCAATGTGTTGTCTGTCTGTACTGGATTATATATACAGTAATGTCGTGTTTATTTAGACGGCGTTAGTTGACGGGTTTTATAATGATTTGAATTTTCTTGGCGTATTGGGTAATGTCACTTCGCCCCCTACAGTTTATTATAAATACAGTTTGTCCATGAAATTTCAAACGTTGCACATTGGCGCCTTATCTTTTGAAATGGCACGTCCAAATATAATTGAGGTTTCAACAGATTGTTTGAACTAAATTTGTTTTTTCAGAATTAGTTTACATTTTTGAACCCCAAAGTGAAAAACTTATGAATTAAATCTAAAAAAAGTACACTAAAGATGAAAAATATATAGATTATGTTCATCTTTTCCGGCCTTTTTTTCAAGATTTTTCTCTATTTCATTATTTCTCTTATTTTTCTCATGTTCGGGTTAATTTCAAAATATTTATATAGACATTCATTTGGACGTATTTGGAGATTCTAAATTAACACGATTTTTTATCTCAGTGCATATAAGAGCATGTCCACCGATGAGACATTGAGATATGTGCACGGAGATCAAACTGTGAGGCTTATGGCTTATTTGTTTATCGTAATTACAGTAATGTCCTTAAGATGAAACTTAAATGCATTTAAATTTGATTTATTGTTATTTTAATCATGTGTGAAAACGGATTACGTTCTCTTTGAAAGTCTACTTCTTGATTATTTTTTAAGAATGCAAAATTGAGTTTTAGATAGAATAGATGAGTAACTAGTTCCAAATCTTTTGAAGGATGCAGAATTGAATTTTAGATATCTTCATACACGTCAAATAGTCAAAGCAACTCGATTTTAGTTTCCGCCCTTTTCCACACAATTGCACGGTCGAACTTTAAAAATAGTAGTCATATGAACTAAATATCGTGTGAGTGAGACTTTACTTTTCTAGCACCTTGGTGGGATAATAAAAATCTACAGATGACTGATCCCTAATTTCGTGATAACTATAGTTTTGGAGTACTTCTATTGGTCATTCCCAATGAAGGTCACTATGCCCGACACCCCTTCTTCCACCCATTTTCTTAAAAAAAATTGACGAGGGGATATATTCCATATATATATATATATAATACGTGTAGACGCCAATACCTTCTTCGATAAGCATATTAGTACAAATATGACATCCTATCACTATAAGCATAACTTGTTATACTCCCTCCGTCCCTTTTTAAGTGTGTTACCTCGTAATTCCAACTTATTTTCTCTTACATCAACTTTTACAACTTTTGTATCTACTTTCCACTACTTACCCTTATCAATATAATAATATCCACTAACTTTTCAAAAAGGAATCTACTTTTAAGGGCAAAATAGGAAATGTACCCACTAATTTTTCAAAACACACACTTATTAAGGGACATCCCAAAATGGAAATGTCTACACTATAAAAGGAACGGAGGGAGTAACATTTATATTCCTCCTTGTTTGGTTTGGGCTCTATGTTAGTGTATGATGCATTCATGCATATTTCTTGTTTTTCCTGCCAATTTCATCTTTTTGTAATATAGGTTGAATTACTTCATATGTACTAGTAACCTAATCTAGAAATTTATGCAGCTTTCTCTTCTATTATTGGATCTCAAATAAAGATTTGATGCTTTAATACTAAGGTTGAAATTGTCAGGCAGAAGTTGTTGTACCATCCCACCAAAAAGTTTTTGGTATAAAAAAATTGCATGTCATCCCCATAATCATTTAGGTCCCATCTTCATTTAGGTCCCATATTTGATTATTCCTGCTAACCCTTTTGATAAAGCCCTAACAACCTCCTATTAATTAATTTAAACCCACCTCCATTCCCCATTTGAAGAAAAAAAGAGAAACCCTCCACTTTTTCCCTCTATTTATAATTATTTTCATAACTCAACTCTTCGTGCCAGCTAGCTTGCTCACACATCGACTAATTCTAAAGCATCAAACCCTTCGTTCACTAGCGGGTGTTCCAATCACAATGGCGACAAAACCTCGTATGAATTGGCCCCAAAGTAGTTAATACCACATGAGAGGTTACGAATTACTAAAACCTTCCTAGGATGCAAACTCCTTCTCATGTCTCGACCATCAGGCCAAACCATTTGAGTTTTTCCCTATCCAATTTGCACTTACCGAGACTCCATAATTTACATAAAAGCCCTCTCCCATGCGATTTTACATAATTCGAAATTCAATCTCATGTCGTGCATTAATATTTAAAAAGAGTGTGCAACAAGTGAAGGGCCATGCCAATCTTTATTCTGCAGCAACATTCATGTTACTCTTTCTCTCTATCCACAAATATTGCCAGTTTCTTTAATTAATAGGCCAATTAACCCATTTAATTTCTAGGTTTGTGTTTCATCAATTCCATGCCTTTCATGACATGAACATCACACCTGATAAATAAAAATACTTAATTATCAACTTTTAATCTTACCCAATGCATGCCCTTGATTGTTGCAGAAGTAATCGAAATTTATAATTTAGTATGTAAATAAAAGTGGCAATGGCCACCTCAACTCCACACCAACTATTAACTAATCCCAACTGAGCATTCATTATATCCAGCATACAAATACATACAACTAATTGAGTTAGTTGGCAAGTGGTGGCTAGCTCATGCGGTAGAGTTCTTAGATGTCCCATACTATATCTCCGGATCGAGTCTCCCTCCCCTCTCCTCCATGCAATAAATTAGGAATGACGAATGACAAAAAAAGAAAAAAATTTGAGTTAGTTGTATATATCTCTAAAGCCTTGATCAATATCTCTAAAGCCTTGATCAAACTAAGATAGATAAATAATTCAACCTCGCAAATATAGTAACAAATTAGTCCAATTAATTTTTTCAGGGGAAATTCCCGGTACAAAACCATACGCCCTTGCAAATTTTTATGGCTCATTTTATGAAATGTTGTGATCCGAGATGTGAATTTGTGATTTGTTTTATGAACTTTTTGTGGTCAAATTCATTATGAGGTTTTTTGGTTACTTTCACGATTTTTGGTGGTGCAATATATGAATTTTGTGGTTCGAAAGGTCAGTGAGGTAAAAAATGACGGCACAGTGGGTTTTTGTGGCGTTGGTTATGATTTTGTGTAGTCTTGCTTTGTAAATTTTTGTGGTCCAATATACAAATTGTTTGGTGAACTTTTGTGATGGGAAACAATATTTCATTTTTGTGGCTTAAAATTCCATTCTTCATCACAGGTGCGAAGTATTGACCTAGCTAGAGGTCAGGGGTGGCTAGTGAACCCTCCTGATTCAAAAAATTTACTAATTTGTGTTAGATTTTAATATATTACATACATATATATTTGGTTTCAGCAAAAATAATTCTTACTCTTTTTGGTCTTTATTCAAATTTTTTTGCATTTGGGGTTGCATCGATATTTTTTTTGAATTATTAGTTCATCTCGACGAGAGAAATCTAAAGAGTAAAGAATTATTAACCAAACTAAAATTTTTGTAAATAAAGACAATAATAATCTAGTAATCCACAAAATATTGAATTGTTTTTGTCTTCGGTGAACTTTTTAAAAAATTTGATAATAATTCTTTACTTTTTAGATTCCTCTCGTTCAGACGAACCAATAATCTGCAAATAATCGACACAAAACTAACAAATGCATTTTTTTTTTTTTTGAAATGTAGACAATTTTTATAAAATTTGGCACTAGGCCTCTTGTACGAAGTCTAGTGGGACTCACTTTCATATTTTTCACTAGCCATCAGTTGTTATTTCATTTGAATTTGACCTCACAATTTTTATAAAATTGGCCCAAGCATGAAGCAACCTCATTGAAATTACAACCTCCCCTCATTTTACCACTAGAATTTTGATAACCATCGATCAATAAGTGTGGATAATACATGTTCAATGCTAAAAAAAACTACATATATATTTTCAATGCGATTCGAGAATATTTCAGAATTATTGAAACACTTTTTTGCACATCAACCAATGCACAATATCGGTCAAAACCTAATAACTACTAACCCCTTTGTCTAATATTTTTGGCTCCACTCCTGATCATGGATCGAGCGACAAAGTTTCTGGAGTAACTTATTTCCGCTGGTTCTTGTTTTTTAGGTTCCCGTAGGGTTAAGGTTTCGGATTCAACTGGTTCCAAATGAACTGAGGGACCCTGCTAAGTGCAATGCTCGGCAAGCCCTACCAAGCACATCTCGGCCATCCAAACGTGTTTTGGACGGCCCAGATTTGATAGGTAGTGAAGGGTGTTTTGGGTATTTTAACCCCCCTAAAATCTGAACTGTCCAAATGTGACGTGCTCGGTAGGGCCTGCAGAGCATTGCGCTCGGCCAGGGGCGACGCCAGTGTATTACCACCGGTGTCAAGTGAACCCACTAAGCTTCAGATTCAAACAATTTACAGAGTCTAACTTTTCTCCTTTGGGAAATCATCCAGTGAGATGACACCACTTGAAAGAATATCTTGAACCCTTTGAGCACATGTTTAGATTTAAATCCTAAGGCTGTCATGTGTACAGCTCATACAGCAGCTAGGAAACACAGTGTTGAAGACCCACGCCCACAATTTTCCTCTCTCTCTGTGCTTTTCTAGTTGCTCTACTTTTGTACTTCTTTGGATAACAAGTTCTCAAACCCATATTTCCCACCCATTTAAAAAAACAAAATTGCCATGTGTATAATACTTTTGTGTACAACACGTGTGGATCCATTTTGAGGTCCCATACAAATATTCCGAGCCTGTCAATTTGTTTAGAATTTTTTTGAAGGGTCCTGTAAAAAATCAATTCTTCCTTATATCGGTATGTGCTTGATCCCTATGTTCTTTTTTTGGTCCGTACGATTAGAGACCGAAAAAAGAACGTATGGATCAAGCATTTACCAATATCCGGGTGATAAATCTTTGGAAAATTCCAAACTTCAAATTATGACACCACCAGTTATGATTTCTGGAGTCGCCACTGCACTCAGCAGAGCCCCGGGTTCGGTTCCAAATAACACAAAAGCAGAATTGAGGGCTCAAAGGCCTGCACTTGCCATCAAACAGCACCTCTTGATAGGTTTAGTTAACAATAACTTGAAAATGGCATGCAACAGGGATATATGAGCTACTATTAATTTGTAGTCTTAATTAAGCAATCCGATTCGTCCTTGTCCACTTACAAAGACACCTTAGGCTTAGGGGATGTGTTTGGTTTAATTTTCAGTGTGTTATCGTCGCTGTCTTTAAAAAGAATACTATAAAAGAGAAAACTTTGTAAAAGACAAATTGTCTTTTTGTTTGTATTATAGACTTTTTCAAATTTCAGTTTATATTTTTCATCTTTCTCGTTAAGACGAGTGATTAAGGTCGAAAAGTTAGAAAAGATTATTGAACAGCAATGATACCAACCAAGTCGATTGCAAAATTGATAGCTCAAAAATTTGTAGTTTTCGATGGGGACTTCGGAGTTTTTTTTGTCAAAATGGTAGGAGTTTTATTGATACGATACGAAAGCAATACATTAAAAAAAAGGTGGTTATCCTTCTCTAAGGAAGATAGTAACCAAGAAGGAGGTCGAGCTTCCCAAGTTCGAACCTCAATCCCTTGCAATCCGAACTTCGCTAACTTATCCGCAACTGCATTCGTCGTTCTTCTGACAAAAGCGAACTCACATTTCTCGAACTGATTCACCGCCCTTATAATATCTTCAACGATGACATCCACACCCACTGGGGACTTCGGAGTTGGAATTCATAGAAATGTGTAAAAGGCTCCGATTGTGCTAAAATGGATTCCTACCTAGGGGTGAAAAAAAAACCGGCGGGACCTGAAAAACCGAAAATTCGGTTCGGTTTTCGGTCGCCCTAGTCCCAAAAAAACCCGAAAAAACCGAACCAAAAAAACCGAAATACACATCGGTTCGGTCTCGGGGAATTGAAGTTATGACCGAACCGAACCGAAGTAATCTTGACCATCCATTCCCCACAAGGTTTTGATCTACACCATCCATCTATAAAATATAAAAGCCAAACCTAACCCTAACGTCACTCCTCAGATCTAGCAGCAGCCTTTCTCCTCTTCTCCCTCTCTTCTCTCACGACATCTCTCTCTCTCTCTCTCACGACATCGCTGCAGGCCACCGTTCGACATCACAGCAACCTTTGGCCGTTAATCTTGTCGTCTTTACACCCATGACCGTTGAGGTATATTTCTCTCTCAAGCCCCCTCCCAATCCCAGATCACGGATCTGCGTACTCGTTTCCAATCTCTGGAGTCATACATGCAGAGATCACAGATGCTCGTCTTTGGTCTGGTCTTTGCTCGCAAGTTTGAAGCATTAATTAGATGGATCTCTTTATAGTGCATTTGAATCTTGATTGCCTGGAGACATACATACAGATACAATACGTACATCCTTCCGTATACACGGTGTTCTTTTTTGCTTTTTTTTTTTCAAAATTTGTTATGGTCGATTATGTGAGGGATTCCTCTGTATTGAAATTTGTTTTTTTCTTGTTTTTCTTCTTTTTTTTGTGATCTTTCTTTGGTGATTACTGTTTTGAGAGTGATTACTGATTACACATTATTTTAGCCCAAAAGTAAATTTTTTAATGGCCCAAAGTAGCCCATTTCGGCCAAACCGATTTCCCCGAAAAAACCGAAATTCCAGACCAAACCGAGGCACCCCGAACCGAATTCGGTCCCTCCATATAATCGGTCGGGATCGGTTTTGAGAAGGCATGCCCCGAACCGAATCGGTCCGGGATAGAATCACCCCGAACCGACCGAAACCGAACCGATTTCAGGCCTATTCCTACCTCAATCTCACAACTAAAAGGGTAAAAATAACAAAAAGTTACTCCCTCCGTCCCTTTTTAAGTGTGTTATCTAGAAATTTCAACTATTTTTCTCTCACATCAACTTTTACAACTTTTACATATACTTTCCATTACTTAACCTTATCAATATAATAATACACACTAACTTTTTAAAAAGGAATCTACATTTAAAGGCAAAATAGGAAATGTACCCACTAACTTTTCAAAACACACTTATTAAGGGACAGCCCACAATGAAAATGTACACACTATAAAAGGGACGGAGGGAGTAATTAAGTTGGTTAAAACCCAAAATGTTGACCTGCTTGTCAAAAAAAGCCTTCTTAAGGTCTCAATTCGACCTTACATGTGCTATCATCTCTTATGAGCCTAGTTCATTTCAGACTTTGTCCCAACTTTAACCGGACCCAAAAGATAGAATTGGTTCTTTTGGATTAGTCTAGATGCACGTAAATTATTCCGAACACCTGAGTCACTAAAGAAAAGCAAAACAATTAGTGAACTCATGCACCGGAGCACAACCATTTCTCAAGGGGTTGGAATCAACATTAGTGGATAATTCAAGGGCAGATTACAAAATAATATGGAAATGAGGAATTTAAGCTCCCAAGTTGAGGTCTTTAACTTGTGATGAGCTGTGAGTTTGTCGGGGTTAGGGGGAGACGTGAGTGGAGTATAAGTTAGAATTAAGTCCACAAATTCATATGATTACCCCATTAATAATTAGGTGGACCCCATCTTTCTCCTTAAATCTAGGGTTTTATTTTAAGTCTTCAACTCTAAAGGCAACAATCAGAGGTCCCTCATAGTCCGGGATAGTTGATCTAACAATTGTGTAATTTTACTCTTTTTCTCTCGATAACTTGGGTGTCCGACCAATTTTCGCGCACATCGATTAATCGTTGAGAGCCAATCTTATCGTTTATTAGCGGGGACAATGGCGGAGCTAGGATTTTAGCTCGAGGGGGGCCGAATTAATAGAAATTTTTATCTCAGCTAGGATTTTAGCTCAGTTTTTCATTTCCAACTTTTTTGCTTTTGACTTTTTGTATAGTATTATGGTCAGAATGTGTATTAAACATGGTAAAGTGTTTGGGAGGAATGTGCAAAATATATTTTGCAACGGACTAGCATTTGGGATCAGATATGTGCCGCATATTTAATGTCAAAAAATAGAAAAAGTGAAAAATGAGTAGTCAAAAACTTCTCCCGCCTTAAAAGGCTTCTCCTTTCTAATGTCAAAAAACCACATTCCCACAAAATGCATTTTGCAATTTCCAGCCAAACAACCAATAGTCAAAAATGCAAAAATGAAAAAGTTAAAAATGAGGTTTCCAAACAGCCCCCAAATCACATACCTTTTATTTTTCAACATAACACATTTGTACGTTAAATTATTCTAGTTGTACGTTAAATTATTCTAGTCTAATGCATTAAAAGTGTATGAATCGTTTTGTTCTATTTCTTTAGGCTACTACAACACTTACATGGTTATTTTTCACTTATGAAAGAAATTGAGAAATGAAAATATAAAATAACCTGTTTTTTTTTATAGTAAATCAAACCAAAATTATTTAGATTATAAGACATAACTATACTGATAATATCTATAATATTTTAAAAAATAGAATTATATTAAGAGAATTTTTAATATCCAGAGGGCCGAGGCCACCCCGGCCCCAATGTAGTTCCGCCCCTGGTGTGGGGTTGTGTAATTACGATTATATACATTGAGGTGGAATTGAGATTAGAGCATTGTAGATTCTTTTTAACAGCTGGGAAAATAAAAGAAGTGGGTGTGATGGTCATCTCATCATCTCTATTGTTTCTCATTATACTATTTCTCTTGAGGTCTGTTTGTCACATATATATAAGCATCAATCTTTTATAGGTTCAAGACAAAAAAAAATAAAAAATTCGACGCAAGGTATGGGCATTGGGCTAGAATATTAGAGATTTAGCGTCGAAATAGAAATTGATGAGATTAAGTGATTAACAATGAGCAGGACTTGCTGACCAGGATAACGTACTTCCCTTATTGACAATTAACAATGTCGATATCTATGGTCAGGGTAGCCTTGTGCAAGGACATACAGATTTGGCAAGGTATGGGCACTGGGCCAGAATATTAGAGATTCTGCGTCGAAACGTCTCAGAACAGGAAGTTCCTCTCCGTCAGGCGGCTCTCAGACTCCTCAACGAATGATGCCTTACAGTAGTGAATGAGCAGGACTTGTCCGCAGTGATTAGATTAAGGGCTGAATTTGGGTGCATCGCAGGAGCGAGTGAGCCAGTTGGCGGGCGGCCAATCGTGAAATTTACATCCCATATGGATTGGTATGTCTCTCCCCCTCTTATCAATTATTTCTATTTCGACGTGAAAGTGGTATGTCTACCAAATCAACTATTGAAGTTTTGAGTGTTGGGTTCATGTTATCACCTGATACGATCTCCAAACTTATAGCTTTGAGTCCTAATTTACAAAATTTAGGTAATAAAGAACCCTTACCAGTAGATTTATTGAACATTTGCATCTCTCCATTCTATGTCGTCCCTTTTGCCCTACAGGGTCGACAACTTGACATCAACTTCAACTTCTGGCTGGCTGTTCATTTTCGCCAATGTACAAAAGTGCACGTAACTACACCATATGTAAAAACAATGTACGGGTTCATAATCTAAAAGACATGCGGTAACACTAGGGGTGAAATCGGTTTTCGGGTTAGGTCAGTTCGGGGTAATCCCTTCCCGGACCGAATCGGTTCGGGGTATGGCTTTTGAGAACCGATGCCGACCGATTTGATGAAGGGACCGGTTCGGTTAGAGGTGATTTCAGTTCTGTCTGAAAAGTCAGTTTTTTCGGGGTGACCAAAACACAACCAAAAACAGTAGAAGAGAGGGAAAAGAGGAGAATATAGATAGAAATTTACACTTTGCGGAGTATTAGATCTGAGGAAACGAACTATCAAATTGGACTAATTGAGTTAATACCCATACATAAACATACAGGAACCGTTATACTTGTGTATACATGCGTTGTATGTATATAGGCCCAGTTTCCCACTTGATTTCTTAGATTTTTGCACTGAAAAACTGAGATTTTATCAAAGTTTCTTCCTCATTTGGTAAAATGAATTGATAAAATCAAGATTTTATCAAGTGGGAAACTGGGCCTATTCAAATACTTGGGGCTGACCTGATCGCGGTGGTTTAGGGAAATGTTGGGGAAGAGAGGAAGAGAGGGAGAAAGCTCAAACGAGTCATTTGTGTGTCTAGAGGAGGGGAAGATGAGATTTGTCATTTGTGTGTGTGAGAGAGACCGAGAGAGAGACAGAGATGTAGTGTCGTGAGAGGAGAAGAGAAGAGAGGAGTAGAGGATGGTGGGCTGCTGCTGGATGGGAGTGAACCAGTGAAGATAGGGTTAGGGTTAGTGAATAGATGGACGGTGCAGATCAAAGGAGTATGGACAGTCTTGATTAAAACCCCCCAGATTTATATGGTTTACGTAATTCGGTTCGGCCATAATTTCATTTACTCGAAACCAAACCGAGATTGTATTTCGGTTTTTTCGGTCGTTTTTTCCGGTTTTTTTCTAAGCAGGACCGAACGAAAACCGGCCCTAATTTTCGGTTTTCGGTTTGGTTCAGGTCCCGCCGGTTTTTTTTTCACCCCTAGGTAACACAATGCAAAGACGTGAACGACACTCAAAGGCAAACAAATTCTCCTTACTTGAGCAATGTCAGTACAGGGATAACTTGGGGAGTGTTAACGCTAAAACCTTGACTCCATTGGTGCAAAGGTGATAACAAAAAAATTGTTCTCAAAATAAGAGGCCGCCAATGGTACCTTTGCCATAATAGGCTGGCAACCAAAGGCTGGAGCAATTTCCAGATGGATTGCCAGAGATGTGGATGGTGGTCAGAGGTAGGGCATTTGCTGGAGGTGGTTCAGTCGCCAAAGGGGTCACCGGCAAGAGGATGAAAACTTGATCTGAACACAAGTTAAATCACCTTATTCTTTCTTCTTTTGTTTCTTATTTTCACAAATCGAAATATTTTTCCCCCTTGTTGCGGATATGAAAGAAAATACTACCAAACATGATTTTTGCTTTAGGTATTCAGATTTTCTTGTAAACAGAAACAAAAGACCGGAAACAAAAACTTTACTAGACCTTTTATGCCATTTCACTTTTCATCGATAAATACCTCCGCAAATCCAAGATCCAAACACAGTACTCATATGGCCAACCAAGCCTGATGTCCCAATCAATTGGGGTCGGCTAATCATATGGAACTACCATCTAGAAAAATTTTATCCACCTATCAACGTACCTATTTCCGGGTGCGACTTGCTTGGGATGCTGTTGATTGCTCCAGGATGAAGCTCAAGGATACCTTATTATAAGAGGGGAAAGTTTGGAAGTACGGTAAGACTCGTGATGAAAGAGACTGTACAAACCAAACAACCGGTCAGTATTTATCGGTGCAAACAACATGGAGTTTCCCATATGACACCCAAAACATATCTCCGTACGACACCCAAAACATATCTCCGTACGACACCCAAAACATATCTCATTACAAGGGTAAAAAGGGGCTTACCAACTGTACCAACGGTAGCAATGGACCCAGAGTCCAACACATGTTTCTCCACAGCTAGTGCTAATTCTGCAGCAGCAAGTCCTGCATCATTTCTGCTCAGACTGGTTTAGATACTGTGGTTTGTGCATATGGAGCTGGCCTATAAGACACACACACACACACGCAGTCAAAATTTGACAACTAAAGGACCGAAGGGGTGTTCCTCACCCGGACACCGGTGATGGAAACTCTCCTATTTAGTTCTGCTTTTTATTTTGTTGTATTATTGATGTTATGTTATGGATATTGTCTGGACTTGTTGTACTCCTTTTATGCTTAATGTCACTTCTTCCTATTTCTCAAAAAAAAAAAAAAAAGGACCGAAGGGGTAAATGGGAACAAATTAGATAAATCGGATTATTCCACTAACCTATTTAGATATGTACAAGCTTGTATTCCAAATTTATTCCGTTGTACACAGGTAATACAGCTGGCAGATTAATAGACTGAAACAGTATAAACACATGAACTATATGGAAAGAGTATGAGCAAACTCAATCTGGCTTATAAAGAAACACAAATGGAGATTAGAAAAACAATCACTCGAGTATAAGCAAATCAGCACTTAAAAAGTAAATGTGAACGGGGACGTATATAAAGAACCTCAGAGGTGATCAAAAACATGTGTTAATCTCAAGAAAGAAGGCTATCAGCAATAGACCGAAAAGTATAAACGCATGAGCTATATGGAAAGAGCATGAGCAAACTCAATCTTGCTTATAAAGAAACTCAAATGGAGATTAGAAAAACAATCACACTGAGTATAAGCAAATCTACACTTAAAGAGTAAATGTGAAAGGGGGACGCATATAAAGAACCTCAAACGTGATAAAAAAAACAAAAAAAAACATGTGTTAATCTCAAGAAAGGAGGATCTCAAATAAATGATATCTTGCAAGTGAACCAAAAAAAATATATCTTGCACATTCTGAAGGCACGTGATCCAGTTAAATCTAATTTTGGTGCATAAATGGACCTCATGAACTGATTTAGAGGAAACAAGATGTAATGCAATATGTGCTACTAGAAATGCTCACCTATTGGGCATCAACACAGCACCTGCATGGCCACCGTTGCCTTCAAAATCCACTTTGATGCTTGCAGGAGCAGCTATGGCAGTCACAATACCAATAGAAATACCTGGATCCAAAAAACGGATCAGAAGAACAAGCAATAAAGGGAAAATAACCTGTTTAGTGGCAGTTTTCAGAATCAGCTATGCAGAAGAGCTTTTGTAAATAAGTAAACAATCATCGCTTTCATATGCTCCTTTTTTATGTTTTAAGAGAAAATGGTTTTCGACCATGTGCATCTTTGTGATATTGGATATGATTTTTTCAGCAAGTTCTCACAAAACAAGTTTCCTAAAACCATCAACCAAGCAAATAATAAGGAATTTCCGCCAAACGAATATTGGTTAACAGATTCTGAAATACAGAGTTTTTTTTTTTTTTTTTGTGAAATGGGTGTAAAGTAGTTAGCAAATAATAAAGATGTATTTTTTTTTGTGAAATGGGTGCAGTGGCATACCTTCTTTCTCAGGAATAGGACCTTGCTCTATATGCAATTCCACAAAAGCGGAGTAAATTCCTTTTTTCAGAAAAACACTGGACAAGTCCTCTACACCTTTTGCATAACCAGCAGATCTTGCAGCATCCAGAAAAGATGTATTTTTACTGTCAACTGTTTCCTTGAGGGCTTTCTCAAATACCTCGCTCCCTGCCATTAAGCGGCTGCACAATTCGACTAGCATGTGAGAAACTTCAACATAGATAATTCACATTTCCTTCTTTGTATCCTTTGCAGCACACAAGCAGCTAAAATAAGCCATTTTTTTTATTACTGGCAGAAATAAGACCTCAAAAAAGGTAATTCAACTTGGAATTTCAATCCCAGAAAAAAAACACCCAAAAAAAAAAAAAGAGCAATAAAAAATACTGGTATATGTGCAGGGCCAGCCCTGGTGTAAAGGCCCATGAGGCAGGCATCTTAAGCCCCCCAAAAAATGAGTAGAACTTAGGGCCCCTTTTCCCTATAAGATATGAATATATCATATATAAGTTTTGCCACAGTTCAAAGAATTTTGAGTTTTTGCATCACCAGTGCATGCCCCCTCAATAGATCTATAGGTCCCTGGTTCAAGTCCTAGGTGAAGCTTCATGGCAAAACAAGTTTTTTCTTATTTTTCTCTTGGATCTAAGCGTAGATAATGTATTAAGGGCCTCCTTTTTTGAGATCATCTTAAGCCCCCGAAATGTCAGGGCCGGCCCCGTGTATGGGCATAAGGGTGATTATAATGCAACTATCAGGAAAAATAAAAAAGATATCTGTCTAACAGCAACTGATTCCAAAATGTGTAGGCTCTTCCGAGGTGAACATGATCACTTCCAAGGACCTCTTAGGCTTAAAACCAGACCGGTGAAAAGCCCAATCAACATAATACAAGTATTATGGAGAAAATAGATTTACTGTCTTACATGTTATAACTTGATAACAGATTTCCGTAAAAGCAGAAAATTGCGGCCATTTGGAAAAAGAAAACTCTAAACTGTCCTACATCCAAAAGCTTATCTATGTGAAACTGCCTACCATTCTTTTCTTACCACCTATTTCATCTATATCTAGGACTATCCGACTATATACTGTCTCCACACTCTAATCACAAAACCATGTGCTTTAACCCCACCTGAACCCAGGTTATTTTCTTACCGTTTTCCTACTCGAACAACACCTTCCTCATGAAATGATCACTCCTCGTAACTGGTCCCAATGGCTTCACATGCTAAAAAAAAAAACAGCAATTGTGAACCCACACAACTATGCTTCTCCTCGGCCCCTATTGTTGATGCAAAGCCTTACAGAATCTCATCGACTAGATATAGCTTAAATAACAATTTTAGATAACGACAGTGTCTAAGAACCACAAAATGGAGAGACATTGAGATCCGCAACAGCATAGATTATATGCTTTGATACAGGGTAATCCTTTCCACTTCAAACATGCTTCATAGACACTGTCATTGCCTTGACTAGCAAGGTAAGGTATGATCTTACCTTGCCGTGGGGTCGGCTGACCCCATGGCTAAAGCACTGGAGTCGCCAATGCGACCATGGCTGGCACAGCCCCGGAGAAGTCTACTGATAAGAAACAAGATCTAGAAATGAAACATTAGCACTATTCAGGAGAGATAGATCCCACAGTTTTAACTAGGAGATACATCTGAGAGTAAGATAACTAAGATGCAATGCCAGTTAAATGCTGCTGCCATTAGTACATGATAATGGAGCAGAGAGAGAAACAGAGAGACCATGGCCGGTAGATTTATTGAACATTTGCATCTGTACATTCTATGTCGTCCCTTTAACCCTAGAGTGTAGACAATTTGACATTAACTTCAACTTCTGGCTGTAGTTCCTGTAACTACACCATATATGAAAACAATGTACAGGTATCATTGAACGCTATATTTGCTTGTCTATTATAGCACTCCTAAAAGAACGCAATAAAACAATGCTATAAAAAGCCATATTTCTTGTACTGTAAAACTCAAGTTTGCATTGCAAGTATAAGAAGAAGAAGGAGAGAGAGAGCAGAGCCGATATTTGATGTTCACAAACTTTCAACATAAAGAGGCGAATGAGGTGAGTAACACAATGAAATATTGAAGGATGGACATCGTACATCAGTTTTTTGATCCACTGGACAATTTAAGCTAAAATATCAGCAGGTACAAAATTTAGACTTACGGTAATTAAAGCAAGAGATGCGCCCAATAAATAAGAAAAGGGGAAGCATCTAAAACGTCAGACAAGGGGTAGATTCTATGGTAAATAATGCGCTACCAGAGCTTTCCCAAAAGGACAAAAAGATGTTTATGGCTTTAAATTTTTTTACTCAAGAAACAGAAGATCATACGCTAAAATTGTTTACTAGGCTATACTTACTTTCAGCAAGTATAATAGGTTGTACTTTCTAGTATAAACATACCTTTACCTTCGAAGCCTAATGAAAAATTCTATCTCTTGCATTCCCAATCAGTCTTTCGGCCTGAACCAATCAATTAGTTCTATGAGTGCAGGATCTTGTCCTTTAGTTGAATGCAGATTCACAATCCTGGAAACTGTAGGTACATCTGCTGAAAATCCCTTTGCAACCATTTCCTTGAGGAGTACCAAGGCCTCAGAGTACTTCTTCCTTGCAAGAAATCCTCGGGTAATAGTATTGTAAGTGCAACTATCTCGAAAGCAACCGTTTTGTTCCATTTCCACGAAAAAGTCTTTAGCTTCATCCAACAGTCCTTTTGCACAAAAACCTCATATCATGATATTGTACGTCCTAACATTAGGATGTAATCCCTTGGAAGAAAGTTTATCGAAAAGATCCCTTGCATGGTCCATCTTTTTATCACGGCAGAATGCATCAATAAGGATGTTGTACATAACAACATTAAGATCCATCCTGTTACGTTCCATAGTGTGAAACAAGGACAATGCAGCAGAAATATGACCATTTTTGCAAAGGCCATCCAACAAGATACCATAGGTTTGAGTACTTGGAATTAGGCCTGCAACTTGCATTTCCTCAAAAAGACTGAGAGCAGTTGCACATCTACCAAATCGAAACAAGCCCTGTAACATAGCACTAAAAGTTTCAACAGTAGGCTTCAACCCCCTTTGAGGAATTTCCCTAAAAACATGCATAGCCTCGTCCATTTTCATCTTCTTGAAATATCCGTTGATCAAAATGGTATAGCAAAAAATGTTCGGCTGAACGCCTCTGTCCACCATTGTATTGAGCACTCTCATTGCTTCATCCATTTGGCCTACCAAACAATATCCGTCCATCAAACTATTGTATGTAACAACATTAGGATCCACTCCTCTGTCTATCATGACTTGAAGTACCTCCTCTGCTTCCTTTGCTTTCCCTTCTTTGGAAAGTGCATTCACCAACACACTGAATGTACGAACATCTGGATAAGTGCCGCCGTTCATCATCTCTCTCAACATTCTTCTAGCTTCCTTCCACTGCCCAAAACTACAGAGGCCATGAATCAAAGAGTTATAAGTAACAACATCCACAGGGATACCCTTTTCATTCATTTCTAAAAGGAGCCTCAGAGCATCATCAACCATTCTATCCTTGCAAAGACTGTCAATGATTGTACTATATTCTATGGTATGAGGTTTACAACCTCGCTCTTCCATTGTCCTGAGCAATCTAACAGCTGTACTAGTGTTTCCCATTTTGCAAAGCCCATTAATAATTGTTCCGTACATAACCACATTTGGTTCAACCTCTCTATTCCTCACTAGTTTCCTGAATAACTCCATGGCTTCAGTAGTTCTATCTTCAATAATAAGTCCATTTAATAGTGTGTTGAAGGTAGTTACATTAGGTGTACAACCCCGTTTGAAGAGGGTGCCTAAAAGTGAGAAACCAAAATCAACTCGATTCAAGTGACAGTAGCAGTTACTTGCAATGCTCAGGGTATGGAGATCTACCTCAACTCCCCTGTCCACCATTGTATGGAACACTCTTATTGCTTTGTCTATTTGGCCTTGCAAACAATATCCATTCATCAAAGTATTGTACGTAACAACATCAGGATCCACACCTCTTTCTATCATAACTTCAACTAAATCCTCTGCTTCCTTTGCCTTCCCTTCCTTTAAACTTGCATCCATCAACACATTCAAAGTATAAACATCTGGATAAATGCCACCATTCAACATCTCTTTCAACATTCTCTTAGCCTCCTTCCACTGTCCAAAACTACACAAGCTGTGAATCAAAGAGTTATAAGTAACCACACTCGCTGGAATACCTTTTTCATTCATTTCGAGATAGAGCCCCAAAGCATTATCAACCCTTTTATCCTTGCAAAGACCGTCAATGATAATGTTATATGCGGTGGTGTTGGGTTTACAACCTCGCTCTTCCATTATCCTGAGCAACGTAATAGCGGTGATAGTGTTGCCCTTTTTGCAATGCTCATTAATAATAGTTCCATACATAAGAACGTCAGGTTCGACTTCTCTATTCCTCACTATTTCCTTAAATAACTCCATGGCTTCAGGATTTCTATCTTGTAAAATAAGTCCATGTAATAGTGTGTTGAAGGTAACTACATCAGGTGTACAACCCCGTTTGAAGAGGGTGCCTAAAAGAGAGAAACCAAAATCAACCCGATTCGAGTGGCAGTAGCAGTTAATTGCAATGTTCAAGGTATAGACATCTACCTGAATGCCTAGGGACTGCAACTTTTCGAAATGACAGAGAGTAGTGGTGTAACTACCCATCTTCGTAATCATACCCAAGGCATTATTGATTTGAAAAATGGGTGGAAAAGGTCTCATTATGGCCATCCGATTGAGCAACTCCTCAGCATCTTGAACATCATTGGGTCCCAAATTGCGTTGTTTTCTCGGCAAAGCCTTCTCAGTTTGTTGGGTCGTCAAATTAGGGTTTGAAGATTGAGAGTGAGAATGAAAGAGAAGAAGACCCCGAATGGTAGAGAAACACAAAGAGGGTCTAATGAGGAAGAAAAGAGCAGTACCTTTTCCGTACTTACCAGCTTCGATTCTTGCATAAGCACCAATATTTGTCATCTTCTCTTACCCCAGCCTCTCAGTTTGTTGGGTCGTCAAGTTAGGGTTTGTTCAAAGCTTCTGTTGTGGTATTTTGATATTGGGTAAATTTCGCTGACCTCCCCTGGGGTTTCTGAACAATCCAGATACCTCCCCTCAAGTATTTGAAAATGCATTGACCTTCCCTTACTGACTTGTTCTTATCCCATTATCACCCTTAATTTGCTGGAACTCACCCTACATTCCGTAATCAATGTCCGACCAGGGCCGGCCCAAGGGTTTTGAGTGCCTTGGGCCAAATCTAAAAAATGTGTCCTAAAATTTTTTCCGCAACAATCACAATACGAGAAAACCAAAACAATATAATACTCCCTCCGTCCCTTTTATAGTATTTAACTTTTCATTTTGGGTTGTACCTTAATAAGTGTGTTTTGAAAAGTTAGTGGGTACATTTTCTATTTTGCCCTTAAAAATAGATTCCTTTTTGAAAAGTTAGTGGATATTATTATATTGGTAAGGGTAAGTAGTGGAAAGTAGATATAAAAGTTGTGAAAGTTGATGTGAGAGAAAATAAGTTGGATTTATGATGTAACACACTTAAAAAGGGACAAAGATAGTAGGAAGTTAGGAATTAATTTAATATAATCACACTAGGAATTAGGAAATCATCACATGATCTCATGAGGGGGACTCGGGCATCATTGATGCAGTTCTGCCAGTTTGATATGAGAGAGAGGACTAAAACTCCAAGCGGAGTGGCTTACTAATTTTAACGATGAACAACGAACGACGTCACGGCGGCGATTCGGACGGACGGACGGGACGGCGATCGGATTCCCTCTAGCCTTCTAGTTCTTCCTCTTCTTTCTCTTTTTGTTGCCTATCATTCCAATTTTTAACGAATAAAAAGATGAAGATCAAATTTTGATTTTTTTTTTTTTTTGTTGAAATCAGGTTTAGGCCCTTTTGTAAATGATATTGGGCCTTTTTTTTAAGATTGGGCCACAATGGTTTGGGTCATTTTGTAACTAACATTGGGTTTTTTTTTTTTTAATTTGGGTAAAAAAAAGAGTCATAGTATAGCCCATTTTGAAAAAATTATCGGAGTGCCCTAAAAAAAATCAGCCATTTTTAGAGTGCCCTGCGTCCGACCTAAACACATCGGGGTTTGAAATTCTTTTCACCCGTTACCGACTGTCCATCTCCCAAAAATCGACCATGCCAAACCATTCGGTTCGGGTTTGGGGTCTCTATTACGAGTATGAGTACATTATATATATTGCAAGCAACATGAGTACTATTATTGCTTGAATTAAATGTAAAACTCCATAAGCACCTTTTATGGAGTTTTTTTTGTATAGCATCAAAGGAGATACTTACAGTATATGACATGGTTGGTTCATACCCTTTTTTTATTGTTTGTAAAGCCTTTAATTAGTTATGACAGGATCTATGTAATAAGTGATGCAAATATTTAGGGTTTATGTAATGTAGTGATGCAAATACTTATGGTTTATGTAATAGGGTTTTGTTAATACTTATGTTTTTGTAACGGATTATTTGTTGCTGTATGTGTATGGTTTACTAAGTTGGAATGGTGGCATTAAATTTCCTAAACTGAATGGGTTATGAATTTTTTGGGGTGAATAATGGATTATGAAACTGCTTTGTATTGATTCCCGTAGGGTCACAGGGATGGAGGGTAAGAGGGGAGCGGGGTGGCACATGCCATCCCCAGATTTCAAAAAAAAATAAAAAATTATTTTTGTATTTGCAAGAACAGTGTTATTCTTCAAAACGTGTCTATTATTTTTGGTATTAAGAATATTGATAAGTGATTAATCGATGAAAATATGTGATTTTTGGGTATTAAGTATGTTGATGGATCATAAACATATGAAAATGTGTATCCTTTCACGTATTAAAAATAATTAATCTTAGAACACTTGTATATATTTTATACTAATTACTCCCTCCACCGGTAAAGATGGTCCACTACCAAAAAACCTCCATTTTCTTCGGATAAAAATATAAAGCACTTCCGTGCATTATTTAGGAGTATATTTGTTGACACAAAATTAAAGAACTAATTGAAATTTTTATTCGAAAATTGCACGTCATTTTATAATAAATTATCTTTGTGGGACGGAGAGAATATTGATTTTGGTTGCCACCTCCGAGTCGAAATTCTTGCTCTGTCCCTGCGTATGGATGAATTGTTGTTGATCTAATGGTTGCATTGCTTTTCTTTCCATGGTTGCACATAAATTGCATTTCCTGATTTCTGGACTTTAATTCATTGCAAAAAGTCACTTCCAAGGCAACAATTAGGGGCCCCTCACAGTCCCGCATAGTTGATCTAACAATTGTACTGGAGTTTTTTTTTCAAAACATCCCGCAAACTATACACCATTTGTTTACTAAGTCCTTGAACTATCATTTTGTTTACTTCGTCCTCAAACTATCACATTGCATTACGAACAAAGAGGCCATCAATCGAAAACAATTTCATAAAACCCTTAGATTAGTGAGTACACCAATTTTTCCAGTACAAAGGATCTCGGGTGGTCATGGAGGCAATCAAAGTACCAAACCGTGCTCTGCTTTGAATAGAGACTCAAGTGCGTGCTGTATTTTCTTGGATCAATTTTTTATTTTTATTTTTATTTTTGCCATGGGTAGAGTTTGTGGTAAGTGGTTTGTCGTTAAATGACAACGCATGCCGACCGTAGCTCCATCTAGCACTTACAGCCTCCCTCCCATGCCGCTGGCAGCCCTGCTGGCGTATTTTCTTGGATCTTGTGAATGTGCGAGTCTTGTTTGTGCTGCAGAAGTACATTAAGCAGCGCAATGAAAAAAATATTATTTGGTGCTTCCGGAGCACTAACTAATGTGATAAATGTACACGTGCCATTCTTTTAGTGAATGAGTGCATCCATGTATTGCATTTGCATGAGAACACCAAGAATGTCAAAAAACATAATACCCTCGAGAGGACGGAGAATATCAAAACACATGATATCCCCAAGAAGGTCAAGGGCATTGAAAAACAGGATACACTTGGAGGAGACCGAGAACATTGAAAAACAAAAGACCCTAGTGATGACCCAGACTGAGAATGTCGAACAACAGAAGTTCCTGGAGCAAACTGAGAATGTAGAACAGGAGACCACGGCTGGAACAGCACCGGAGAAGACTGCTGATAAGAAACAAGATCTAGAAATGGAAAATTAGCACTATTCAGGAGATAGATCTCACAGTTTAAGAGTAAGATAAGTAAGAGGCAAAGCCAGTTAAATGCTGCTGCCCTTACTATTAGTACATGATAATGGATCAGAGAGAGAAACAGAGACACTATGGGCCGTGGATTTATTGAACATTTGCATCTCTACATTCTATGTCGTCCCTTTTGCCCTAGAGTGTTGACAATTTGACATCAACTTCAACTTCTGGCTGTTCATTTTGGCCAATGTACAATAGTGCTTGTAAATACACCATATATGAAAACAACGTGAACGACACTCAAAGGCAAACAAATTCTTCTTACTTGAGCAATGTCAGTACAGGGATAATTTGGCAAGTGTCAATGCTAAAACCTTGACTCCATTTGCTATATCCTCATTGGAGGAAAATTCCTCAGGCTTGTGGCTGTATCCTGCAAAATCAAATTGACAAAAATTGATTTCCTTCATTCCAGTTCCCTAGAAATTTGCAGTATTTTTTTATAAGCGTGCAAATGTGCATTTGATGTTTCTTATGAATTCAGTGCAACTATATGCACAGTCAATTCAAGAATGAACTCAAATCTATCATATTAACATCTTCGATTGCAGATTTACCAGTTTAAAGGACTGTTGAGGAAATAAATCCCGTTTCACAGAAACAAAACGTATGAGTGTTTGTAGCGCGGGCGCGCGCGCACACACACACACACACACACAGAGAGAGAGAGAGAGAGATCTACCTTTGTAACATGGAATGAATATCATTCCCATCGGAGATATTCTGCAAGGATGTGAAACTGTAAGATCAGTAGCTAATATTGAACACAGTAGATGCTAAAGCATTTCCTCATTACAGGAATATTCTAAGGTAAACTATCACAACAATAAAGCACTGAAGTGCCAAATGAAAATTAGTATGTTGAAAAGCTGGGGAAAGAATGCAACAAAATTCAACTTTTTCTCCAGAGGACTCGTTCAATCACGTTCACAAGCAGAGAATCTTCAGCACCTTAACTTCACTGCATTCTTTTTCAGCAGAGGCCTCCAGTGACCCAATAAGGCAGAAAATTAGGTCCAAAGTGGAAAATAATCATATGTAAAGTTGGGAAGCCCCATGGGGATTCGTCTTTGATGTCTGTAACATTTTCTTTTCCTTTTCATTTTCATTTTCAGGTGAATTGTTATGTTCACAAGCCACACGAAAGTGGGAATTCTAAAATCCTCTATTTGTAGCAAATTCCACAAACCAATCTTCTATCTGCAAGCCAAAGCAACATAGAGTAGTGTACTCATAGAGCTATAAAATGAAGTTCTGCCTCTTTATTACCTGGCCATGAATAGGGAATCATGGTAAGCTCTGCTTATCATCAACTTATGATCCAAGTTTAGCTCTTGCGACGATGCTTCCATTGCCTTGATGATTGAGTCATCAGAAAGGGCTGGTGGATCCTGATTGACAATTTTGAATTCTGAAAGTTTTACACCTCGTTTTTGGGCTATGGCTAAAGCAGAATGATGAATTTTTTCAATCACATTGTTTCTTCGGTTTTCATCAATGTCTCGCGTATCTGCGACACAGAGAAAAGCAAAATGGTCTCAGGAAACTTACACTGTGTTTGGGTCAAAGATTTGTGTGGGGACTTATGGAAGGAAAGAAAAAGTACGTGCTTTTCTACCAGGAGTGAGAAAAAAGGAGAAGAATAATGTCATGAAAATGCTGTTTGGTAATGTTTTTAGTTTTCAGTTTCCTATTAAAAAAAAAAAAGGAAACAAGATTTCAGATATTTTTTTTTCTTTACATAGTGGAAGAATAGTTACAGAAAAATGTTTGGTGCAAAGGTGATAAAAACACATCTTCTTAAACAAGTGGCCGCCATTGGTAATGTTTCCAAAGGCCGGCAACTGAAGGCTGGAGCAGTTTCCAGATGAATTGCCAAAGATGTGGATGGTGGTCAGAGGTAGGGCATTCGCTGGAGGTGATTCAGTCACCAAAGGGGTCACCGGCAAGAGGATGAAAACAAGTTAAATTCACCTTATTTTTTCTTTTGTTTCGTATTTTCACGAATCGAAATATTTTTCACCTTTGTTGCAGATAAGAAAGAAAATATCAAACATTATTTTGTTTTAGGTATTCAGATTTCTTGTAAACAGGAACAAAAGACCGGAAACAAAAACTTTGCCAGACCTGTTACGCCCTTTCACTTTCCCTTCATAAATACCTCCACAAATCCAAGATCCAAACATAGTACTCATATGGAACTACCATCTAGAAAAAAATTTATCCACCTATCAACATACCTATTTCCAGGTGCGACTTGCTTGGGATGCTGTTGATTGCTCCAGGATGCAGCTCAAGGATACCTTTTTATAAGACGGGAAAGTATGGAAGTACAGTAAGACGCATAGGACGAAAAAAATTATATAAACCAAACTACTGGTCAATATTTATTGGTGCAAACAACATGGGTTTTCCCATAGGACACCCAAAACATATCTCATTACAAGGGTAAAAAGGAGGCTTACCGACTGTGCCAACGGTATCAATGGACCCAGAATCCAACACATGTTTCTCCACAGCTAGTGCTAATTCTGCAGCAGCAAGTCCTGCATCATTTCTGCCCAAACTGGTTTAGATACAGTGGTTTTGTACAGAGTGGACTATTAGACACACACACACAGTCGGAATTTGACAGATAAACGACCAAAAGGGCCAAAACGGTACATTGGAACAAATTAGATAAACGGACTATTCCACTACCCTATTAGATATACAAGCTTATAACCCAAATTTATTCCTTTTTACACAGGGAACACAGCTGATAGAGTATTAGACCGAAATAGTATAAACGTGTGCGAAATAGTATAAACGTGTGCACTATATGGAAACTGGAAAGAATATGAGCAAACTCAATCTGGGTTATAAAGAAACTCGAATGGCGATTAGGAAAACAATTGCACGAGTATAAGCAAATCTACACTTACAAAGTAAATGTGAAAGGGGGACGCATATAAAGAACCTCAAACATGATATAAAAAATAATAATAATAATAATAATAATAATAATAAAAACATATCATAATGTCACGAAAGAAGGCTATCAGCAATAAACCAAAATAGTATAACCGCATGAAGCCATGAACTATATGGAAAGAGTATGAGCAAACTCAATCTTGCTTGTAAATAAACTCAAATGGAGATTAGAAAAACAATCGCACAAGTATAAGGAGATCTGCACTTAAAAAGTAAATGTGAAAGGGGGATGCATATAAAGAACCTCAAGCATGAAAAAAAAAAACTTGTTAATCTCAAGAAAGAAGGATCTCAAATAAATAATATCTTGCAAGTGAACAAAAAATAATAATATCCTGCACATTCTGAAGGCACGTGATCCAGTTAAATCTAATTTTGGTGCATAAATGGACCTCGTGAACTGATTTAGAGAAAACAAGATGTAATGCAATTTGTGCGACTAGAAATGCTCACCTATTGGGCATCAGCACAGCACCTGCATGGCCACCGTTGCCTTCAAAATCCACTTTGATGCTTGCAGGAGCAGCTATTGCTGTCACAACACCAATAGAAATACCTGGATCCAAAAAATGGATCAGAAGAACGAGCAATAAAGGAAAATAACCTGTGTAGTTGCAGGTTTTAGAATCAGCTGTGCAGAAATTGTTTTTGTAAATGAGAAAACAATCATCGCTTTCATATGTTACTATTTTTATTTTTTAAGAGGAAATATTTTTTGACCATGTGCATCTTTCTGATATTGGATATTGTTTTTTTCAGCAAGTTCCCACAAAACAAGTTTCCTAAAACCATCTACCAAGCAAATAATAAGGAATTCCCACCAAACGAATATGGTTAACAGATTCTGAAAACTGTAACCATACAAAGTTTTTTCTTTCTTTATTTATTTATTTTTTTGAAATGGTTGTAAAGTAGTTAGCAAATTATAAATTTATTTTGAGCAGTGGCATACCTTCTTCCTCGAGAATAGGACCTTGCTCAATATGCAATTCCACAAAAGCAGAGTAAATTCCTTTCTTTAGAAAAACAATGGATAAGTCCTCTTCACCTTTGGCATAACCAGCTGATCTTGCAGCATCAAGAAAAGATGTATTTTTACTATCAACTGTTTCCTTGAGGGCTTTCTCAAGAGCATCGCTCCCTGCCATTAGGCGGCTGCACAATTCGACTAGCATGTGAGAAACTTCAACATAGATAATTCACATTTCCTTTTTGTATCCTTTGCAGCACATAGGCAGCTAAAATAAACCATTTTTTGGTTGGTGGCAGAAATAAACCCTCAGAAAAGGTAATTCAACTTGAAATGTCGATCCCAAAACAAACACACACACAAAAGAGCAATAAGGCCAGCATCTTAAGCCCCCCCAAAATGACTAGAAATTAGGGCCCCATTTTCCATATAAGACATGAATATATTATATATAAGTTTTTCCATAATTCAAAGAATTTTGAGTTCTTGCATCACCGGTGCATGCCACCTCAATACATCCATATGTCCCTGGTTCAAGTCCTAGGTGAAGCTTCTTGGCAAAATAATTTTTTTCTTATTTGCCTCCTTTTTCGAGATCGTCTTAAGCCCCCTAAGTGTTAGGGCCGGCCTCATATATGTGCATAAGGGTGATTATATTGCAACTATCAGGAAAACAAAAAAAAAGATATCTGGCTAACCTTCCCAAGCAACTGATCCCAAAACGTGTAGGCTCTTCTGAGGTGAACATGATCACTTCCAAGGACCTCTTAGGCTTAAAACTGGACCTGTGAAAAGCCCAATCAACATAATACAAGTATTATGGAGAAGTAGATTTACTGTCTTACATGTTATAACTTGATAACAGATTTTCATAAAAGCAAAACATTACGGCCATTTGGAAAAAGAAAACTCTAAACTGACTAACATCCAAATGCTTATCTACGTGAAACTGCCTACCTTTCTTTTCTGACCACCTATTTCATCTATATCTAGGACTATATACTGTCTCTACTCTCTAATCACAAAACCATGTGCTTTCACCCCACCTGAACCCAGGTTATTCTCTTACCGTTTTTCCTACTGTAACAACACCTTCCTCATGAAATGATCACTACTCGTAACTGGTCCCAATGGCTTCACATGTTAAAAAAAAATGCAATTGTGAACCCACACAACTACGCTTCTCCTTGGCCCCTATTATTGATGCAAAGCCTACCAGAATCTCATTGACTAGAACTAGCTCAAATAACAATTTTAGATGTCGTCTGTGTCTAAGAACCACAAAATGGACAGACATTGAGATCCCACAGCATAGATTATATGCTTGGATACAGGGTTATTCTTTCCACTTCAATCATGGTAAATATCTCTTCTTTTGTTGCATGTCGCCTAGCAAGGTAAGGTATGATCTTTTTTCTCTATTAATCACTCACACCTCAATAATGATGCAACTTATGTACAAAACAGATGATTTCGTACCAAACCGGGAACAGTTTTACTTACCTAGCCCATAAGATTACTCACTCGGATTGTCTTAAACAATCGGGTGACAAAGTCATTGTTTGCATCTGAATCAACTAAGAAACTAGCACACTTCATAGAAAGTAGTGTGTCCCTGTGAAACTTGTCAAGCAATTGTTGGACACATGTCCAAATGTATCTTGGTAATTTTTTCCCAATTGTTTAGAACTGGGCACGCTTCAGACACATGAGGGACACCTAAACAAATTAGTATTTTGAAATAGGGTAATTACCAAAACCACCCCTGAGGTTTATAGAAATTACCGACAACCCCTCACGTTTGGGAAATTACAAATTACCCTTGTCGCATAACCTAATCTTAATTACAATGGACCACTACAAAAGGACAGTTTGGTCCATTGTAATTAGGATTTGAAGATGTCAAACAGATTCCATCGAATTGCCTAACAGCTGCATCACGACAAGGGGGGTAAGTTGTTATGCGATGGGGGGTAATTTGTCATTTCCCAAACGTGAGGGGGCAGACTGTAATTTCTACAAACCTCAGTGTTATTTTGGTAACTTACCATTTGAAATAACTTGCCGCTAAAAACTTCAAATATGGCTATGAACACAATTACGGAAATATATAATGGTCATTCCCTTCATACTTTATTCTTCATTCCTAGTATATTCAACGTCAAACAATTTTGTTCTACCAAAAGTATGGTTTAACATGGATGTATTTGTAACATAGGAAACAACAACAACAATAACGGAACCCATCTAGTCCCCAATCGTTGGGGGTATGGGCGGGGGATGGTAAGGACAGACCTAACCTTTGGCAATATGCACAAAGTGGCTGCGCCAAAATACCACTGAAACAGTGCCCCCCTAAACCTCCAAGAACTGAGGAGCTACAGGGACGTTTTGTTGCAGAACCATGCCCCCAAATCAAAGCCAAAAGGCATCAAGGAGGGCAGGCCTAGAGACCCAAATCAATTTCCGTACTCATTACCATGCTTCCTTCATTCATGGTCCAGAGCATCTCAGTAATGAGGAAACAAATAACTATTATTGTCAAATCCAATTCTCAGATATTTAAAAGATGGGGTGTATTGCATCTGTCTTAGTACGTCCATGACATTATAGTATTTGAAATTTCTATCATGATGGTTCATATACACTCATTTGCAACGGTAAGCCCATTTGCACACCTTTTCAGTACGTTAATGGCTTCGATGGCACCCAAAACACCAACAACTCCGTCATACTTCCCAGAGTAAGGAATTGCATCAATATGAGAACCTGTTGAAACTGCAGATAACTCTGGTTCATAACCATCCCTGCAAAGCAGGAAATGGGTCAAAAGTGGTTGAGCACCAACGAATCAAGTATCCAATCAGCAGAATCAGACGATGTTACCACGATAAATACAGAATGTTCAAAGAATTTAAGTATCTCAACAGTATGGCAAGGATATCTATATATTGTGAGCACAATATGATGGGGGTTTTTTTTAGAAACTTCGCATTTCCAGCAACTTATCTGTTGAGGATAGTCTTTTTGGATGGGCATATTGACACAATTGTTTGTATGAAATACAGAGTTCTTATTGAAGAAACTAGGACAAACCTCATTGTGATACAACGCAACACACAACCTAGTGTTCCACTTGAAGGTCAGGAAACCTTTATGTCTGTCCAGAAAAGGTTAATATCTTAAATGGGCAAGGGGCCATTGCAGTGCTAAGAGTTCAGTTCACTTCTGAGGCAGCCACTCAGTGCAAGTTATATCCAGGAGGCAAACATTTTCCATTCTACGATCCCTGGTAGTAGTGGGGAATCACTTTTTAGTGCAAGAGGAGCTGTCATGTTGCAGCAAACTTATTTGATTTCTTCACTGGGGTATGATACAAGTCAAATGATGATGAGGATGATGAAGATGGGAATGGGAATGGGAATATGGAGAATTCCAAGAAATGGGAATATGGAGAATTCCGAGAAATGGATGAGTCCGATGAGGAGGAAGAAGAAGAAGATGTGGAAGGATACAAGTCAAATGATGATGAGGATGATGAAGATGACGTTATTGGTGATGAGGATGATGATTGATGCCTATGCATGACACTATGACAGCCATGAGTCTAGATTTAATTGCCGTCAATCATTTTGTTGTCTTTAAAGCTAAACCGTTGTTGAAATATTATGTTTTATGACATTTCAATGTTTTATAAGTGTTTGCTTGTGTTGAAAGTATTACCTATAATAGAATTCTACTTGTTATAAAAAAAATTGCGCCTCGATGTCAAGAGGCGCGCGCCTCGCCTCGCCTCGCGCCTCACGCTTAAAGCTCCAGGTGACCATTGTGCCTTGGTGCGCCTATCGCTATTTAAAACACTGGGGGTATCAAAGGTGGAGTGTCATGCGAAGGAAATAGCATATTAGTTCATGCAATTTGAAGACAGAAGCTAATCAAAACGGAGCTTTCTCCACAGAAGCAGAGCGCATTCCACCTGTATTATGAGCTTTGACTAAGAAAACCCAGTTTGACAAACTTATACCTGCAATTATATTTCTCTGGCAATTTTTTTCTCAGGATATTAAGCAGTCAAGAAAGGGAAATAGTGTTTCTTTTAAAAGGAAAACTTTTTTATGGATAACACAAACATCCGGTCAAGTGTCAAATATTTAACTCCAACTCCGGTTGAGGTGACTCAATGGAAATGATTGTTGGTCCAAATTTACAGTGAATCTGAAGTCTGAAAACACAAACATCTTTTGAAACACAATTAGGAACTAAATTAAAAGGTCTCATCAAAGGAAAAAAGGGCAAAAAGAAAAAAGGAAGGAATTTCTAGCAGATGATACAATGGAGAGATTCATATCACTTAATATCACTTACTACCAAGGAGAAAAAAAAAATTAATAGATGCTAGGGAAAATATAGTTGAAACAATTTGACCAGGGAATAACTAAGAATTCTATATAATCTCAACCATCAGATAAGAACATAAATTTTGAGACACAAACTCACCACCGACCAAATATGTTGCCAACAGCATCCTCTCTAACAGAGAGACCAGCAAATCCCATTAGGTTTTTGATATACCTGCAATCAGACATAATAAATGTAGTACTATTAAGAAAAGACTGGAAAATGGCTAAGCAACATAAATTATGAGTAAATGGTTAGCTAGATCAGGAGTGATTAAACGTCAAACATAATCGAACAGTTCGAGAGCCTTCTGCATATGTGTGTGTAATTAGCAACAATGCTGTGCATGTAATGTAAATATGGACCAAGTGTTCAAGGTCAATGGCCAGAAGTATAAATTGTATAATTGAACCCATATGGAATTCAATCCAAGTTCCTATAACAAGCTCAATAACTCTCTGGAAGGTAAACCAATTAGAGGATGCTATATTTTTTATGTCCCAAACTTTAAACTCATTTTCTAACAGGAAAAATCCCAAAAAGACAAATAACGAAACCTTGTATAAAAAAGATGGTACTTTGAAGCCAAATATCTCCAGCTGTCTAGTACTGCTACACTCCAACACTTAATTTAGCAGGCATGGGCTCCACCAATGAGTCATTGTATACCTTTCAATCTAATTTCCAATAAGCGACTCAATTTTATTTACAGAAAGGAGGTAATACTTATTGCTTGTCATGTTTTTTCCAATTATTTTCCCCTCTCTAAATCATAGCCAATAACCAAATCACAGTACACGAATTGGAGAATTTCAAGAGCATACCGCCTGGCTAATACATCCTTCTCACTGTACAGGATCCTGGTAACTGATGGCGCAGGTGTATCGCTGAATGTTGACAGCTCATCAATCTATAACCACAAACTAAATCAGAAAAGAAGATTGTAAAAATAAGAGGCAAAACAATGACAAGTGACAGGGTGCTGATTTTCAGGCATGGAACCAGTTTAGTTTATTTCACTGTTTTCATTTGAAGACATAAACATGCTCTGCATTTTCATAAATCACCGCTGATACATCAACTCCAAAGAAGCAAGAATTCTGATAAGGACACAAAATGAAACGACAAGGACACACAGATACATTATTCTCTAAAAATTAGGATACGGGCACGTGTGGGATTTTTTGAACAATATTTATAACCATAAATTTATGAGTTACGAAAACATATAACTACAAGTTTCGTCCCAAATATAATAATAGATAAGATACAATAAGTTGAGAAGAATCTAGGCGGACATTGAACTCAAGAAATCTTTAAAACATAGGACATGTACGCAGCTAGGGCATGTCCACATGTATTGTCGTATTTATTGATACATTCTGTACCACTTATATAGAGTATTGATACATTCTGTACCACTTATATAGAGAAACATTGCACGTAACGTGTACAATATGTGATGATAAGGAGATCTTATATCTAAAAGTATGTATAAGGTATATAGCAAAAGACCCTAGTTAACGTTATCTGCAAATAAATTTACAAGCATACGTGGCTAGAATATATGGTTCATCATGGACCATCCTAAACCCTTTCAGTTTATATTAACTTGCATACCTTCAACATTTCTCTACAATTTTACTTGAAATATATACGCCTAGTCTTGAGAATAATAATTTCCCAACTTGTATAAGATATGTCGAGAATTCTACAATTGCATATTAGCAACTGTCGAACAAGTGTCGATCACCTATTAATTTCTTATAGATACCAAATAAACGTGGATGCATTGTAAAAAGAGAACACAAATGCAAATTAAGATTTTAGCTTTCAATTGTGGACACGAAAAAAAGAGTATCGCACACGTATCCGAGAGTGCCAATAAGTGTCTGTGTCTCAGAAGTTTCGGACACATACAAATTGCCTGCTTTCAAGTGTTTGACCTTCTAAGTCTGAAACCATACAATGTAGGATCATTTAAACGTCCATAAACTTGGACATGTCTCTCGTAGACAGTAGATGAAGTAGTTAGGAAGAGTGAAATGGATATGGTAGACAGTAGCACTAAGGGGAAGGGTTGACCAAAACTGACGTTAGAGGTGGTAGTTTGGAAGGATTTAGGTTCATTGGACATCACGGAATGCAAAGCCCTCGACAAAGATCAGTTGAGAAAACGGATTCATGTAGCCGACCCCAATTGACTAGGATTTAAGGCTCAATTTGGTTTGGGCACCGCTTCATGTCATGTCACAATCCAAAATTGGTTATAAATGGCCCCAAACATACAAATATAAACTCTTTGGGACCTTCTCCTTGCAAGACTATTTTCATGGTGAGTTCTAGTCCACAATTTGTTTCATGCCCTAGAGTTTTGGGAAATCCTTAGTTCGAACAGAAGTCTGACACTAAATATGGATGAACGGAAATGACATAAAGGGGCGAGCTCAAATTTTATAGAGTAAGAGAAGGTCAACAATTTAAAGCATAATCATGTAAAGTCATTCATACAATCAAGTAACCATATTCGTTGCTGCAGCGTTGTTAATTCATAGCTTAATCCATAGCTCTCAGGGGCCCATTCGATTGATGGAGTCACGGGACTAATAGAGAAAGGATATGTAATCTTAGGGTCGGTTTGTTTGCCAGGATATGCGTATCGGATTGGATATCCAAGGTGATCGATTATCTAGTATTTGGTTATAATAACTATGACCCAATTTAAATATGCCTTGGACATATTATCCCATAAAGTGTCGAGTACAATACCAATATATTACTATTATTTTTCCCAGCACTATTACTCTGGTTTGGGTTATATATCCCTCTCCCTATTAATCCCGTCAAACAAAGGGGCCCCATAGCATATGATATCCCACCAGCTTAATAATGATGGAATTCATAAGCCCCACTCCATTGTAGATCCCTACTTCGTTGGATAACAAATCCGATGCATGTTTAATCCAAACCACAAGAATATCAACCAAAAATTGGATATGTATTATACAGTATTCTTGGATATATAGTCCCATAAAAGAAGCAATATCCGGTTAAAAAAACTGACCCTAAAATCTACTCATCCCAATGTGGTTGTGATATAGAACAAAATGGATGAGATAAATTTCATGGGACGTCAAAACATCCCATAAGCTAATGAGTCATTTGCACCCCAAAACCACATCAAAACCAACCTCTTCAATAGTCCAATCACTGCAAGTTGTGGCTAGCTCATGCGGTAGAGCTCTTGATGCCCCACACTGCATTCCGAAATCGAGTCTCATCCTCCTTCCCCAAGAATAACGAATTACCAAACCAAACCAAACTGAGCCTTATGTCCCAAATAAGGAATGACGAATCACTAGAAATTTCTGGCGCTACCCACTTCAGATAATACATAGAAAAAGGGAAAAATTAAATTATTGAGAAATTTGCGTAAATACCTGTTTCTGTAAACTTAGGGTGTCCACAGATAGAGAAGACAAAGAGTTGAGGAAATGGGGTTCCTGAATTGGGTACCCAGAGAAATCTTCCATAGTTTTGATTGTTGGGTCTTCTGCATCTTTGTGAGCTTTGATTCCATGGCAGCAACAGAAGAGCAACAGAGGAGAGAGAACGAAGAGAGAGAATCTCAGAGCCATCTGTTTCATCAATTTGGTATCTTGGGTTAGCTATGAAACTGCGGAACTGTGGCTAATTTACATGTGAGGATTATAGCATTTCCCAATGGATAAATCGAACATTAATCCGTGAATAATTGTAGTGGGAATATAGTGGAAGTTCCACGTTAAAGAGACGAATGCTGACTCTGTCACCCACCACCATGCGTGTATTTTATTCGGTATACTCATTATGCTCAGATCTTCCAAATTGTTTTCACATTTTTCCCCCCCGTAGGGAAGGGTGAGGTCATAAGGGTAACTTCATTAATATTTAGGGGTGTTCTACTAATGGTTTTTTTTTTTTTTACTTTTTGATTTTTTTTTTATCTTTGATTTTAGAAATAGGCCAAGTTATAGCTTTTTGGCTTTTTGATAATGAATTTTTTGTTTGAGTTAGTGGAATAAGTTGGCTTTTTATGGCTTTTTGATATTAGCGGAATGAAATAGTTTTTAGCTTTAAGCTAAAGCTGACTTTTTAAAGTGGAATAGGGTCTTACTTTAGTTGTACGATTTGAAATTCTAAGCTCAATAAAAGCTCTCCATTAAGTATCCTAATCACCTCCTTGTCAAAAAAAAGTTATCCTAATCAGTAATCACCAAGAAATTGTCAAACTTCGTGCAATAGTATGCAACAATGTTTGGAATTGATAAAAGGCCGAATTTCCTAAAATGTGCGAAACAGGTTAAACGTGTTAAAAATAATCGATCTATGTAAGTAAAATGATCTGTCTCGCAATCAATGTTTAATACTTTTAAGTTTATGATCAAATAAATTTGTCTCTATAGCTAATAATTGATCAATACAATCTCGATGGGTTGTCGCAGTAATTAATTGACTTGTCTTTGTAGAGCTTGACACCCTAAGATTGCATGGTCGATTCCACTAAACACATGGACAGAGTTGGGGTTGGGGGGGGAGGAGGGCACGTGTTTTCTAAGCTCTTTTTTTTGGCATGATCATTGTTACACACATAGAAATAAGAAACATGCCTGTTTTTCTTTTTCGGTGAAGTTGTCATATACCGGCCTCAACTATGGCCGCCAAAAAGAGGTTGAGGGATAGGTTAAGTTTTCGCGAGTTTAGGAGAGTCTTGTTCACTCTTCGAAGCTCTCTAAATACATTTCTTTTTATATTGTACTGGCTTTATATTGTATCTTCGTAATATATAAAATTTCTTTTGCCGATAAAAAATAAATAAATAAACCTATGGCCTCCACAAACATTTGTATGTACTTTTAAGATACGGGGCAATGACATTTTGATAATAAAACTTAAAAGTTATTTTTCTATATGGTTATACTCCTAAACAATAGTTTGTTGTGGAATATGCCGTTAGAATGTATCCCAAAGATCTTTTGGCTTTTGAATCAAATTCAATTTGCTAATCATTCAAGCTCCTATGTGGGGTGTTGCATAAGTACAAAATATAGGAGTATGAACTCGCCAACTAGGTGGAGTGTTCGGACCGTGAGCTAACTTAGTTAGATTGAGTTTCCCATTTGATTTTATGGGAAATCGCATAAAATTAACTTGATGATTTTATGGGATTTCCCATTTTAGCACGTTGATTTTATTATGCGATATCCCATAAAATCTTTTGGAAGACCCAACCTTAGTACAGAGAGAGAGAGAGAGAGATTATGCATTAAATTTTTTTAAAAGTTTTTTATTCAACTCACTACAGATAATCAAAAAAAAAAAAAAAAAGAGACAAACTTAAGATAACAGAACTTAATAGTAAAAGATAGTAGGTAATTCAAAACTAAGTCAAACAAATTGGACACATAATTATTTTAAGATTTCCACCATAATTTGTTTTAAAAGTTCTTCTCTTTGAGATAAATAGGTAATTAAAAAATATAAACAGCTAAAGAAATTAAAACAAAGCAAAGGTAAGTAAAGAAAAAAACTAATTGAGGTTTTAGAGTAGTTTCACTAGTTTAGAGCATCGTCAATCTTGACCCAAATTTTTAAAAAATCTAATTGAGGTTTTAGAGTAGTTTCGCTAGTTTAGAGCATCTTTAGTCTTGACCCAAATTTTTTACCCATACTGAAGTACAAATTTGGGTAAAAACTCAATTTGGGTTTGTCCCACTACAATTCCAAATTGAACTTTTACCCAAATATATTATTTTTCTATATCTATTCTAATACATAAAGGGAGAGCACCAGTTTAGTGTCCCCCTTTTTTGAAATCTGTCACAAAAGTGTTTCCCTCTTTTGCCCCTGAAATAAAATGCTTTCTACATCTGCCGAATTAGCCCAGGAAAAAAAACTGCTTGGTTAAAACCGTAACATCACGCCAAAATAACTGCCACCCACGTCTCCCACATAGTCCCTCTTTACTGCAACTCTTAACAGCTGTCATTATTTTCTCCTTCCAATCTATGCCAAAAAACAATTCCCACGCGTAACTGCCCCTGGCAGTTTTTACAATCCCATTTCCTCCACTATATTCCAAACCATCTACTTTCTTCTTCTCTGAGACTATCTACATTCTTCTTCTACGAGATTACACCAGCAAATATAACTCAATCTACGAGAACATATGTCCATCCCCGGTTTAACTACAAAAACCAAGAATTTTTTTTTCCCCGCGGCCATCAATTGCAGGTACTTCTATACATTTTCTTGCTCTTATTTGAAGTTCAATTCATTTCATTTTGAGGTCTTTTTCATTTCATGGTTTAAAAGTGTTTTCAAACTCTTTATTTTAACCCAGAAAACCCATTGTTCATGCGGTACCCAAAACACACACTGTTTGTGGGGTTAGAGACGAAGTCGGGTATCATCGTGTGCGGTTAAAAGCACCACCCGAACAATTAGGAAGGAGAGCATATACTTCACGGATGAATTGACTGAGGTTTTTAATGTTTTCTCTGCGTGTGCAAGTGGAATCCAGAAACCAAGGGGAGAAGGGGCAAAATTAATTTGCGGAAGTTGATGGAAATCCACTTAACCAAAGGGAGAAAGGACAATGTGGAAGAAACTCTATTTTTTGTCTCGGATAGAAGATGGTGTGTGTACAAGTCGAGTTTCATCAATTATCAGTAAGTATATTAACAGGTCTCAAAATGAGCAATTATGGCAAAAAGGCAAACAGAGATGAAACTTTGGTTTGTGCCTAACGTCAAAGATGATACAATATTCAAAGACACACTAGATGCTCTACCACGAAAAAGTGAGTTTCGTTTTCTCTTTTATTTCTATATGAAAAAGTAATATTTGCTTTCTCATTTCGATATAGAAGTAAAATGAATTGAAATTTTGTTCTTTCTTTCTCCGCTCGATGCCTTGATTGTTCTATTTTTATTTCAATTTTATGTTGTTGATGCTGTTAATACTGTACCTATTTCCTTAGGTTATCACCAATGGTATACTCAAAACCAAAAGGTTATTAAAGTTAACAATGTGTGGTCCAAAAAGTGCTCACAATGGAATACTCAAACTTAGCAACATCTTAACCAATACTCAAATTTTAGCATTTGCATACTCAAAGTTACCAACATTTTCACAATAACCAAGTCAATAACTAAGTTTAATGGACCCCACTTCTCTTCAATTAAATACATCTATCATACACAAAAATCTTCTCCCTATTCTATCTCTTCCTTTTTCAACAATGCTTATTTTTTAAAAATGTTATTTTTCAAAAACTGTTATTTTTTCCAAAACTTTTTGTTTTTCGAAAATTGCTTTTTAGTCTTTTTTTTTAAAAGACAGTTTTTCTAAAAAATTGCTATTTTGAAAATTGTATTTTTTTCAATAAGGTTTTTTTCCTCATAGAACTTTTTTTTTTTAAGTTTTTGAAAAGAAAAATAATTTTGACTAAGAAAACAGTTTTTTAAATATTTTATTTTTTTATAATTTGAAAAGGTGATATAGCACTCAATTTTGATTATACCATTGTGGACCTCTATGTTGTTAACTTTAACCATCCTCTAAATTGATACTCAAAAGGTGATGTGACAACTTTTGAGTATTCAAGTTTGAGTATACCATTGGTGATAACCTTATGGGTTTATTAATTTAGAGGAATACCCTTTGTGTTTGTTGTCAACAAGGATTCAATATTCTGTCAACAAAATATTGCTGGTTCAGATGGCTTATAATGCATGCTAAATGCCTAAAGTGGAGAAAATGGCAAGGTTGTATCTAATCGAGGTGTATTTGTTGCTTTCCGTTTTTAATTCACTATTTTCGCGTTATAATATTTGGCGTCGTGTAACTTTAAGACATTATCTTGGAAACTTGACTTGCTTGTGCGTCCCGTGTGCCCGGATTTTTAGATGTAATCTTGAAAACTGAACTTGCACATGTGTTGCGTGTGCCCGGTCTCTATTGATTTCTATTGTTGTTTATTTGTCATAAAATATAATGGGATGAACACGCAATCAAACGATAAGTCGGAAGTTTTTGTGCAAAATTTTTTGGTCAATATCCGACTGCCACATGCATTGCGTGTGCCCGCCGTGATAAAAGAGAATTGGTTAATTGATACTTCTCAAACTCTCTCTCTCATCTTCATCTTCATCTTCATCTCCACCGCCGACGCCCACCCCTCCACCATCGATGCCCTCTCACACGTTACCGCCGGTCGAAGCAACCATTGTCGCCGTCCCACCATCAATGCCTTTCCCCGCCGATCTCTCGTCGTCCCGTGGTCACCGCAGGTCTCTCTTCGTTGTCGGCTCTTCTAGCCATCGTTGGCTGTCTTCGCCTCCCCACCATCGTCGCCTTTCTCTTGTCGTCTCACCGTTTCCGCATGAGCTCTAGTGAGTAAAGCTCCAACCCAATTTGTCTTGATTTTTTTGAAGAGCCCCCAAAATCTCATTTTAAGGGCTAGTGGATGACGGTGGCGGTGACGATGGCAATGGTGGTGACGGTTTTGATGACGACGGCAGTTACGATGGCGATGCTCTATTCTTCATCAATGGCAGACGAGTAATTGAGGAATGAGGTGGAGAGAGCCGTTGGAGAAATGGGTAGGGGTTTGGTTTGTCCTCAATTTGGGGAAAGAAATGGATTAAACCCAAAATGGGGAAGGGTTTGGGTCATGCACTGGAGTGTGGTTTTTGCTCAAATTTTAAATTTGGGTCTCAAAATGGGCGAAGGGTTTGGGTCAATGATTGTTTCCTTATAGCGTATGGGAACTCAAATACCATTTTTAAGAATGTGCATGATGCAGGACAATCTACAATTTTTCGTATCGAGTGGGTCAATGATTGTTTCCTTATTAGCATATGAGAACTCAATTACCATATTTTTAAGAATGTGCATGATGCTGGACAATCTACAATTTTTCGTATCGAGGGCTGCACTATTACGCCCTAACTTTTATTTTCCTAACAATAATTATTTGCTTTTATGGGGGGTTCCTATATAATTATTTTCACATGGTGACATACATGTTCGTCATTGATCAAATACATTACTGGTTCAACAAATTACTGGTAAAAAAATGATATGTTAGTTATTGATCCCCCATCGTGCAGTAGTATTGTTTGAAATGATGTATGTCATCTGTACAACATGGATTGCTTGAACATATTTTAGCTTGGTAGTTTTCGAAAATTACGGTTCGCTGGCATTCAGGTAGATCTGAAAACTGTCAACAAAGCCATTAACTGTTACTGCCACTTGGATAAAATACCATTTTGGCTTCTCGCTTGTTGGGGGTGATTCACAGAGTAGCCTCCAACCTACAACCAGAAATCACTGGTTAGTGTCACTTGGGCCGCTTGCCCAAGGACACTCCGACGAACAAGTCAGTAAAGGAAGGAGAAGAGTACAAAGAGTAAGAATAGATCTCAGATTATGTGTGTACTTCTAGGGTTTATCCTTTGGTACTTATAGGCTTCCATGTACTTTCCCTCCAAGTCTTGTGACGTCATTCATGACCACTACGGTCACGTGATCCGTCCATTGACCTGCTGCCACGTTGCTCTCGAGATGCTTCTAGAAGCTTCTCGTACCATGCCTCGTGGCCTTTGTCACGTGTTCTTTCAACCGCCTATCGGGCTCATCGGGTCGGGTGCAGATACCTGACTCGTAACCACCGCACTCGTATTATTCCTGAGTGTCTGATGCCGTCGGTAATATCCATCTTCGGTCCCAAGGACTCCAGAGCTATCCCAACAGCCTCTTGATGATTAAGTTCGGCCATTAAGAGTGTACGGTACTAAATGACTGCTTAACGGTTTATTCCGTGTTTGTTTTAGGTCATACGGCCTTAGAAACATTTGGCCCAGTAAAGAACATAACGGCCCAATGAGCCCCTGCGTGACGTGCTGCTCCTCGATTGGTCCAATTTTAAGTCTGGCCTATCTTGTTTCGGCCCACTACATCGCTGTTGGGATTTCTTTTAAAAGGCTACCGTACACCTAGCGTAGTAACATTTACCACTCTAACAAATGGACTTATGTCACGCAATAGAACTGTTGAAGCCTGGAACTTATTTGACAAAGTAGCCAACAATCGAATTGTTGAGCCCAACGTGGTTACGTACGGAACAATTATTGATGGGCTTTGCAAAGCGGGCAAGACTATCCGGGCTTTTAGTGTTCTTAGGATGATGGAAAAGGGAAGCTGTAAACCTAACACTGAAGTATATTCCATGGTCATTGACAGTCTTTGCAAGGATCAAATGGTGGATTATGCTGCGAAGCTCCTCTTCGAAATGAATGAAAAAGGTATTCCTACGAATGTGGTAACTTATACCTCTTTGATTCATGGATGTTGTAGTAATGTGGTAACTTATACCTCGTTGATTCATGGATGTTGTAGTTGTGGCAAACTTCGGGAGGGTAATATTATGTTTAGAGAGATGTCGAATCGCGGCATTCGTCCAAATGTTCTTACATTCAGTGTGTTGGTGGATGGACTTTCTAAGGATGGGAGGGCGAAGGAAGCAGAGGACATGCTCGAAGAGATGATAAAAAAAAGTGTGGAGCAACTAGAGTATTCGATAAAACGGTGGAGAGGGGCATTCATCCTGACAGTATGAATGCGTGAAGCAACTAGAGTATGAAATATGAATGCTTCGAGCATGTCCTCTGCTTCCTTCGTCCTCCCATCCTTAGAAAGTCCATCCACCAACACACTGAATGTAAGAACATTTGGACAAATGCCGCGATTCGACATCTCTCTAAACATAATATTACCCTCCCGAAGTTCGCCAGAACTACAACATCCATGAATCAACGAGGTATAAGTAACCACATTCGCAGGAATACCTTTTTCATTCATTTCGAAGAGGAGCTTCACAGCATAATCAACCATTTGATCCTTGCAAAGACTATCAATGACCATGGAATATACTTCAGTGTTAGGTTTACAGCTTCCCTTTTCCATCATCCCGAGAACACTAAAAGCCCGGATAGTCTTGCCCGCTTTACAAAGCCCATCAATAACTGTTCCGTACATGCTGCTAAAAAAAAATAACTGTTCCGTACATAACCACGTTGGGCTCAACAATTCGATTGCTGGCTACTTTGTCAAATAAGTTCCAGGCTTCAACAGTTCTATTGCGTGACATAAGTCCATTTATTAGAGTGGTAAATGTTACTACGCTAGGTGTACGGTTGCCTTTTAAAAGAAATCCCAACAGCGATGTAGTGGGCCGAAACAAGATAGGCCCGACTTAAAGTTGGACCAATCGAGGAGCAACACGTCACTCAGGGGCTCATTGGGCCGTTGTATTCTTTACTGGGCCGAATGTTACTAAGGCCGTATGACCTAAAACAAACACGGAATAAACCGTTAAGCAGCCATTTAGTACCGTACACTCTTAATGGCCGAATTTAATCATCAAGAGGCTGTTGGGATAGCTCTGGAGTCCTTGGGATCGAAGATGGATATTACCGACGGCATCAGACACTCAGGAATAATATGGGTGCGGTGGTTGCGGGTCAGGTATCTGCACCCGACCCGATGAGCCCGATAGGCGGTTGAAAGAACACGTGACAAAGGCCACGAGGCATGGTACGAGAAGCCTCTCAAGAGCAACGTGGCAGCAGGTTAATGGACGGATCACGTGACCGTAGTGGTCATGAATGACGTCACAAGACTTGGAGGGCAAGTACACGGAAGCCTATAAGTACCAAAGGATAAACCCTAGAGGTACACACACAATCTGACATCTATTCTTACTCTTTGTACTCTTCTCCTTCCTTTACTGACTTGTCCGTCGGAGTGTCCTTGGGCAAGCGGCCCAAGTGACACTAACCAATGATTTCTGGTTGTAGGTTGGAGTAGGCGCAACACCGCCGTGAAGGAAGAAGGCTACTCTGTGAATCACCCCCCAACAAGCGAGAAGCCAAAATGGTATTTTATCTAAGTGGCAGTAACAGTTAATGGCTTTGTTGACAGTTTTCAGATCTACTTGAATGCCATCGAACCGCAATTTTCGAAAACTGCCAATTGTAGACGAACGCAAATAGGGAATTAGACAGAGAAGTGAAACAAACAAAAGCTTCGCTAAAATATGTTCAAGCAATCCATGTTGTACATATGGCATACATAATTTTAAACAATACTACTGCACGATGGGGGATCAATAACTAACATATCATTTTTTCACCAGTAATTTGTTGAACCAGTAATGTATTTGATCAATGACGGACATGTATGTCACCATGTGTCCAAAATGTGTCACCTGTGAAAATAATTATATAGGATTGCAGAGGGATTTTCAGCAGATGCATCTACAAGCTCCCGAATAGTGGATCTAATATCAACTACAGGGCAAGATCCTACTCTCCAAGAAGTGATAAAGAGGTTCTTGCTTGAGAACAAACAGGGAATGGAAGAGATTGAATAAATCATTAGGCAACCGAGGTACATGTACGCTTTTACTGACACTTATAGTCTTATGTTTGTTCAAAGGAAACTATGGCCTAGTATTATGCTGCTTATTTATATTCCTGCATTATCTTCTAGCTTGTGACTATCAATTTTAATCCATAACGGCTATTGCTCGTTGAAGATACTGATCAAACACATATTCCCTAGACTCTAACCCTTGTCTTACTAGACGCCTATCTTGATTAGATAACGACAAGTCTGAGTTTTGTTCCTACTGATATTTTTAGTTTAATCGGTCGAAATGTTCCTGAAATGTCTGTACTGTGTCCATCCTAGATTACGATATCGTTACTCTCCTTATTCATAGTGATCCCAAAATGGATCCTAAATTGAAGTTTCGTAAATGTTATTAAGCGTCTCACCTTTTCATCTTGCTTTCCTTAGACTGGCAATGCCTAGTTGAGTTTCAAGACTCCTCCTTGGCTAAAACTTGCTTGAACCATTGCTTGTAAAAAAAACTCTGGCTTATACCTTTTTGGATCATGATGTAGTCACATAAATTGCTTAATGGATGAATATTGCTAGCAAGGCCAAATGGATGAAGCAATGTAAGTGTTCCATACCATGTTGGATGGGGCCCTTCATCCTAATATGTATGTGCTACTTAGTTGGCGATGTCCGGATCAAAACAAACTATTGGGATCTGTACTTAGTTGGCGATGTCCGGATCAAAACAAACTATTGGGATCTGTATGTATCTTTGTTTCATTTGGGTTTGGTGGGTGGTGGTTCTAATTTCTAGATACTCTACCCATTGAAGATTCCATAGAGTTTTTGATGCCATGCAATTTTGTGCTTGGTTGGAGAAAAAGGTATAATCATCTCAATAAGCATTTTTGCATTAGATCATTTCATGCTTGATCTTTAGTTTGTCTATTTCTTTGTCCTAGGCATTGGTTGGGTACCTTGTCTAAGGCATTTTTCGAACTAATGGTCCTGATTGATTGGCGCGTTGGGTGCTCCTCCGTGTGCTATTCGTGCTGTTCTATGTCCTTCGTGTTTCACATATCCTCTTGAGTAGAATGCCCAGGGCGCATTGATGGCGAGCGCTCTTCGCTTAGCCCCTTGATAGGTGGACGCTTCTTATGTAGTTTGGGGAGTATAAAAGCATACTTTTCTTGCCTTTTAGGGTACAAGACCACAACCCACCTTAGAAAGAGGGGGAGAGATACACTTTCCTCTTTATTTATTGTGAGGCTATATGTTAGTTGCATTTTTTTTATCATCGTTAGTAGCAATCTGGTGCAATCCATATCATGACTTGAGTGTAACATAATCTCTAGACTGTGTAGTCGAAAAACTTTCATCGCATTCTATAAACTCTTGCATCTAATCATACTTGGCCGGATGGATGAGGAGCCGTGTTGAACGGTGATCAATGTGGTGCACTCGTGGTGGCTATGTGATCACAAAGGGGCTCGGGGAACTACATCAAAGTTGCACATTTAGGTTGTGCTCTTGGGTTAGTTGGTATTTCACTCTTGTTGCACTTTGTGAATGTTTGGATCCTTAATGATTATTCCCATTGGAAAAGCGAAATGATAAGTCACTTGAAGTGTCTAGGCATTAGGGTTTGGAGGATTAATCGTCTAATGGAGTTAATAGTCCAACTAAATTTCTATAATCCAAACAAAGAATTAGGGGACCCACAGGATTAGCAATCCAATTCCCCCATCTACAATTGTGATCAAACATGCCCTTAGAGATAAAAGTTGCCTCAGCTCCATAGACCCTTTGTGCCTAACCCTCCTCGTTAGTTTCTCCTCATGCTTCTCATTCAGCAATTTATCAAAGTAGTTCTTTAATCGTCCGTTAATCTCATGATTCGTGACTAATACCCTACCATGATCTTCTTTTCTGCTATTAACTTGAGAAAAATCTCTTGTTTTCTTCCGTCTCCATTTGGCAATCTTATCAGTATTCTTCTCCTCATCTTTACTATCTAGTTCAGCATAGAAATCCTCAAAGCTTCTCCCACGACCTATGAAGCACCAACACTCTTAGAGGTCGTTGTCCCCTCGTGTCGGCCTGGGACACAGCACAGTTAAAATGAATTAATTTTCTTAGGGGGGACGGTGTGACACTGCAAAAGAGAGAAGAGAAACAACGTAACAATCTTACTGCATTAGAAAGCTTTTTGAAAAATTACGAGACTAATGAAGGGGTTATATAGGCTAACCCTAATAACCCTAGCAAAACCCTAATAACATAAAAAACACTAAACTACTCCGAACATAAAAATAAATAACAATTAATTGAAACTCATGATGCGAAGTCGGGGAATATCATGAGTTTGACAAGGAGAGAACAATTGCGAATCAACTACTACGGAGGTGCTGAACAATGCAAAGTGGTGCTACAAGAAATACCAATCAGAGGTCTAATACCAATCAGTCAGTGCCGAAACTGCAAACAAGTGCTAACCAAAACTAGAACATGCGAATAGGAAGAAAGAGTGTGTATGAGAAGGAGGAGAACAAATGCAAACCAAAACTGGAACATGCGAATAGGAAGAAGAACCGATGCCGAACAGATGTAAATAAGAGGAAAAACCAATGCCGAACAAATGTCATACAGATACCAAATTTCCAATGTAAACAATTGAGAATGACGTACGAGAGAGTGAGATATGCAATCTGGGGAGAAATAGAGACATGCGATCTAGGGAGACAGAGATATGCGATCTGTACTACTACTTGGGGTTTCGAATGGAGAGAGGGAGAGAGATGCTATCTGGTTATAAGAGAGAGACCAATACGAAGATGAAGAATGATTGCAGAATAATAGAAATCTGATGCTATCAATGTTGGGCGAAGAAACCGTGAAAGACCCATTGTTCAGAATACCCCAAAAAATGTGACTACAGATTCGGTTGAGACAGAAACTGATGAACAGGAACAGAAACTTTGCCGATGAACAGTGGCCGGATGAACAGTGCTTGTTGGATGAACAATAGTAGGCGGTGGTGTTTTTGTTGTTGTTGCTGATATCCTAGGGTTTTCTGAAAGCTGATAATAGGGCTGCTGTTCAAAGAACATATGGTGAGATAACATGAAGAGGGAGAGAGAAATCTTGTCTGGGAGAGAGAGAGAGAGAGAGAACAGAGGTTAGATTAACATATTCCAGCTCTGATACCAGGTGACATTGCAAAAGAGAGAAGAGAAACAACGTAACAATCTTGTTGCATTAGAGAACTTTTTGGAAAATTACAAGACTAATGAAGGGGTATATAGGCTAACCCTAATAACCCTAGCAAAACCCTAATAACATAAAAATGACTAAACTACATCGGACGTGAAAGATAAATAACAATTAGCTGAAAGCCTGAAACCCTAAAAATTATACTTCACAGATGGGAGGGGTTAAATTTGCAATTTTTAAAATTTTTGGGGGCTAAATATGTATTACTTCAAATATTTTGAGATAAAAGTATAATGTGATGTATATATAAAGCTTGCTTATATATACACTAAAGCTTCATGTTTTATACATATAACTATATTTCCGTTGGTTTAAAAATATAAAATAAATATTATTCATTAATTTTATTTATTTTTACTGAGTCCCCTGCAGTGTCCCTATTTTTTAAAATCCCATGTCCTGTCTCCGTGTTTGTGTTTGTGTCCGTATCCTTATCCGTGTCCGTGTCTTTGCTACATAGCCCACGACTTTCTTAGCCTCCTTGCAAGCTTGTTTATAGCTCCTAAAGTTGTCTTCATTTTGTATCCTTTTGCCACTTCCTCAAAAACCTAACAGTCCAACTAAAACAACCCTACTACTAACTACGATAACAAAGCAACCACCATTTTTTATTCAAACAATATTTCATCCTATGGAGCACTTGATAGTTGATATTCCAAGATATCTTTCTGATATTGTTCATCCAAGGGATACGTCCTAAGGTTAGGACAACATATATGAATCCTTACACATGAAAAACTTTGTAAAGAAAGCCTACAAGATGAGTTTTGAGAGCTGTTTGGGTAGAACTTTTGATGGGGATTGCATAAGGCCCAAGATCACCCGCACCAATGTGAGGAGAGGATGTTGAATTAATCTCTCTTGGTCTTTGATTTATTTTATGTTAGGCAATCGAATATATTATTTATAGGAATTTATTTTTTTATTTCTATATGTGAAACATTGTGGTTTGTTATAAATACTAGGCTTTTTACCTTCACAAAGTACTTATGATATTGAGATTAAAGAACCGTGGTTTTCTTTTATTTCGGCTACTCCTTTTCTTTTGAGGGTTTGAGCATGCCGGCCTTTTGACATCAATTTTTTTTTTTTTTGATCGGCCCTTTCAACATCAACTTGTCAACTGATGCATCTACTTTGCAATGTAAGTGGGTCATTCCTCAGACAAGGGAGATAATCCACTCTGCTGGAAATGATAGTCTACACGGAATTATTTTTGAGGACTCTCTAAAGGTGTTAACATTTTTTTGTTCCAGTCTTCTTCCATGATTGTCCAGAACCTGCAGTTCAACTCGAAGCATCAGTCCGAACAATATATGTATATGATTGCTTGAATCAGTGTTTTTACTAATTGTTAATTTGTTTGATCAGGGTATAACATTAAAAGTGCACTGCCCTTTGTCTGTTCCCAGATAAACTTATGATTTCCTGTAATTTACATTGTTATCATGTGAAACTCTTCTTGTGCCCGTGAAGAACTGAATCTTTTTCTCCGGCTGGAAGTCATAGTTTTTGTGACGTTATGGTGTACAGTGTATGATTTCCTCTTGAGAAAGGCTGTTGTTAATCCATTTGAGTTTTTGATAGTTCGTGTTGATTTCTGAAGTGGGAGATGTTGGATCAACATGTTGAGTTAGGGTCAAATAAAAGTCAAGACTACATTTGCATCCCGTAAGATTGGAGACCATTTCCCTGGACTCTCCCCAGTTTTCCTTGGCATCCTCCTGCCTCTTTTTTGTTTTTTCATGTTGTTAAAGAAAAAAATCTTTGTTAGTTTCTCTCGTATGACTGCCCTTTTATTTTCCACCTAGTTTTATAAACATGCACCAACACTTCCTTCGCCCTGAAAATGAATGTGATGTGTCAACCCATTATTTCCATCTGCGCTAGTTGTGTTTCCTGGCTATAGTATATGCTTTCTGATCTCCTTAATTCCTGAAGTTTTTTGCCATTGTCATTTTTCGTATGCGTTTCTGTTTTAACTTTGAACTGTGTACTAGCTATAGGTATGTAATACAGAATCACACTGCTTATGTACTCTAGAAATTATGACTCAGACCTAGTGGACTTCATGTTAGTCTCATCTATGTTTTATGTTTAACTGTACAAAATGCACACACACAATTGTTGTACTTTCATTGATTGTCTTTAATCCCCCACGGACTAATGTTTCTTCTTTTCTTCTTTGTGGCAGTCAGTGGCTGTGTTGATGCAACTTTGCTGGTTGTGTTACAAATACAGTTACATAGTATCATACTTTGCAGAGTCAGCTGTGGGTTGGCTTCCCGTTTACAGTTTTGGAAGTCCGAGTCAGCTGTGGGTCTTCCCGTTTACAGTTTTGGAAGTCCGATATTTGGTTACATTAGTGCCACATTCTCAACTGGGAGATTGCGACTCAAATATCATCAAAATGGAGGTCCACTCCAAACTCTCCAACTTGTTGCTTCTGTGGATATTGATGTAGCTACCTCCAACGTGTGTCTACTGTTTTTGTATTTAAGAGACGTCAAAATGATGTTTCAGGAGCATGTTGATGAAATATTGTTGCCGGCTCTTGCTTGTAAACGAACTTTACTCGGTTTCTAAATGGTTCACAACTTCGCATGGAAGTATTCTGTTCAATTGAAGAGAAAGCAGACCGAGTCGAATGTTAGGATTGAAGGCTTATATGCCTGCATAGCATGAAAAGGATTTTTTCCACATGTACAACAAATTATGATCTCTAGTGCTTGTTGGAGATTCTTTTCCTCTGATTTTCCAAAAACAGGTTTCTTAAGACGTTCCTTGCGCTTTTTTCCAGTTATATGAAATTTGTGCCCATTGAAATGTTTTGGAATTTGAGGTAAAAGGTTTTTACATACAAAAAACCCATGGATAAATGATTTGGGGTACTTGGGACCCATCTCGATCCCACACAAATGATTGGAACCATTAAATTTCTTTAAAGCATCTTTGTAGGAGCCCCTGTAACAAATTACTAGCTCATTTGGATATTTGTAAGGACTTGATCGATTTTCGTCCTTGAAATCGCAAGGACAAACTCGAATGAATTAATTAATTCCTTACCAACATCCGAATGAATTTATTTTTGCAAAGACCCTAAAAATAATATTTTAAACAACTCTGATCATTGGTGTGGAACACCAATTTTCTTTTTCTTCACCTCGACACCGGTGATGAATTTGCTACCTCTAGCCCTCTTACTACTATTTAGCTTTTGTGGTTTATTTTGTGATGTTTCTGGTACTCTTGTTGTACACCAAATACATGGGCCTTACGATTCCCCGCCCAAGTATTTCCTATTTAAACTGTGAGGCCCTTTGGAGTTTAAAAATTTGATAAAAAAAAAAACTCCCAAAACTTTATACAAGGTGAAAATTCTTCAAAAAAAAAAAAAAAAAAAAAGTTCAGTAGTGAAATTAGGTCAAATCTAGCCTAAATCATTGTCTACATTAAAAAAAAACAACTGATTTAAATGGAAAATATCAAAACAAAAAACATGCGAAAATAGTAAACACTCTTCCCCCCATTTCCCTTTCCTATACCACCACCATCATACCCCTACACACACACACACACTCTCTCTCTCTCTCTCTCTTAGCCATGGAAAACACGAAAGCAAAAGGTTCCTACTCAAACACCCTCTAAACCCCAACCGTAACAAGTCCCATGTCCCCAATCATTTTGTGGCTATCAGATTTTAAGGCAATCACAATTAGATTTGATTAATTGGTGTGGACATGGTGGCAATCACAAACAAGTGATACTTATGATATGACCTTCGAAGAGCGCCTGCTTTGAAGATTACGACAACAATAACATAACCCATCTAGTCCCCAATTATTGGGGGTATGAGCGGGGATGATTGATGACAGACCTAACCTTTAACAATATGCACAAAGTGATTGCACTTAGAATACCACTGAAACAGTGACCCCCTAAACCTTCAACAACCGAAGAGCTACAAGGAAGTTTTGTTTATGGGCAGTGGTTGAAAACAACCAATTTGACATATGCAACCATCTTTTGATTTGTCGTCGGTGTGCCAGGTGCTATGATGGTGTATAGTAGTGGTAGTGTAGGCAGTGGTGTGTGTTTGCGAGGCTGCCTAAAACTACCAAAACACTGTTCCATTTACATATGTGTGTGTGGATATGTATAGTCATAGGGCCGCAAACGAGCTGAGCTGTGCCGAGTAGAGTTTTATTATGCTAGAGCATGGCTCGCACCAAATCACTTAATGGAGTTAGAGCATCTCCACTCCGTACCCAAATCCTTTATCAAATTCAAATTTGAGTAAAAAGCACCCAAAACTCCACTCCACTCCTTCATCAAATTGTTCACCAAATTTTGTTTAACTCAAATAGTTCACCAAATTTGCTCATCACCAAATTCAGAACCAAAGTTTCAAGGCTCTTTTTTTGCACTTTTATTTAGCCTTTTGCCATTCAATCTTGTGGATTAAATCTCCACCGTACAATTTCAGTAAAGGTGGGAAGGAGTCATATCAAATCAAGTTTTTACTCAAATTTGAGTAAAAATTTAGGTAAAAGCTTCATTTGATATGACTCAATTCAATGGGGAACCCATTTTTTACTCAGATCTGTTTTAAAAAAATCAAAAACACCCTTATTCCTCCCTCTCCTCCCTACACCAGGCCGCCACCACCACCAGTATCACCGCCTTCTGTGGCTCTGCAACTCATCCCCCGCCACCGTCCTCTCTCTCTCCCTCCCTCCTCACTCATCCTATCAACACCAATAAATATCAACACTAGCAAAAACCAACGCCACGAGTTCCCACCGACCACCACGGCGAGTTCCAAGAGAGTTCAGACCGACCACCACCAGCTCCACCACGAGTTCCGACTGACCATCACCAGCCAACACCGCCGCCTGCCACCACAATAGAGCCGTTGGATATTTGGTGAAGGATCTGGTGATGAACAAATTTGGTGAAAATTTTGAGTAAAACCAAATTTGGTGAAAGATTTGGTGAAGGAGTGGAGGGCTGATTTTGAGGTTTTTTACTCAAATTTGAATTTGGTGAAGGAGTGGAGATGCACAATGTTACTTGACAAGGGGTGTCGGTGTAATTTTAAAGAATAAAGGAGACCATTGTGATTTTAATTATATCATGGCGGTACTAGTAAAATTCCCACCACGGCCATGGCCAACCAAATCCTAATCCTGTGAATTCACCCGCGCGGAGAGAGAGAGAGAGAGAGAGAGAGAGAGAGAGAGAGAGAGAATGGCTCAGATTGTTGCTTTTTGTAACATCAGTCCCATGGAAGCTGCTAATTACCGAAAAGGTTACCCGAAAGGTAATCTTCTCTCTCCACCCCACCCTTCATCTTGTGCCCTTCATTCTCATTCCAACACCATAAACCCGAGTTCTACTCCTTCTCCGACCATCCTCACTCAAGCCCAACACCAACCCAAGTCGAGAAATCAGCGCTATGTGGACCCCAATAATCTCCGATCAGCTGAATTGTTCCTCAATCGAGTGCCCCAAATGCAACCTCTGCCAACCATTATTCAAATCAACAAGGCATTAGCGACTGTTACGGCCACCGGTGAGTACAGCACCGCTCTTTCTCATTTCAACACATTGCAGGTACTACGCATTCGCCCGAATTTGTATACCTTCAGTGTTGCAATTAACTGCTACTGTCGCATGAATCTAGTTGGCTTTGGGTTCTCTCTTTTAGGCAGTATCTTTAAACATGGTTATGCACCTGATGTAGTTGCCTTAACCACTCTGTTAAATGGACTTGTTATAGAAGATAAAATTGATGAGGCATTTGAGTTATTTAAGAAATTGGTCAAACCCGATGTGGTTGTGCATAGATCATTGCTACAAGGGCTTTGTAAAATGGGATACACAGAAGCGGCTATTAGATTTCTTAGGATATGGGAAGAGGGAGATTTGAAGCCTGACACTATGGAATATAGCACGATCATTGATCGTCTTTGCAAGGATGGGATGGTGGATGACGCTCTCAACTTCTTATTGGAAATGAACGGAAAAGGAATTCGTGCTAATGTTGTGACTTACACATCTTTGATTGATGGCCTATGCAAACATGGCAGATGGAAGGAGGCTATAGGAATGCTGAGAGATATGTTGGAAAGTGGTATTTCTCCAAATGTTCGTACATTTACTGTGTTGATCAGTGCTTTTAGCAAGAAAGGGAATACAAAGGAAGCAGAGGAGTTACTTGAAGTCATGGAAGAAAGTGGGGTGGATCCTAATGTTGTGACGTACAATATTCTCATGGAGGCATATTGTTTGTATGGCCGGATGGACAAAGCAATGAGATTGTTTAATGACATGGTGGATAGGGGCGTTCATCCTAACACTTGTTGCTATAACGTTTTGATCAAGGGATATTGCAAGAACATGAATTTAGATGAGGCCATGCATCTCTTCCGAGAAATGCCTCTATGGGGTCTTAAGCGTGACATCATTACTTTCACGACTTTATTGACGGGTCTGGTTCAAATAGATAGATATGCTGCTGCCCAAGAAATTCTTAATGAGATGCAAGCTGCTGGTCTACTTCCGAATAATATTACTTGTGGTCGCCTATTGGACGGCCTTTGCCAAAGTGGGCATATTGACGAAGCGTTGTTCTTATTGCACATGATGGAAAACAAAGGTTTAGATCTCGATATTGTGAAGTTCAATATCCTTATCGATGCATTTTGCAAGAATAAAAAACTTGATAATGCAAGGGATCTTGTAACTATGCTTCCTCCCAAAAGGTAATGTCCCGATGATTGGACCTCATTGTTATGAATTAAGGTCTTTTTAGGAATTCCTGCTTGATGAAGTTGTTCCCACCAAAATTATGTCTCTTAAACCTTACATTCAGGGATTTCGTAGACATTTGAAGCCATTCGAGGCCTTTTGCTCCTTGAAAAAATGTTTGGAAGGGTTTTTTTACCCATTCTATCTACTGTGTCCTTAACTGTTGATTTACTCTCAACTAAAGGAGTAGACTGCGCTCTCAAAGATATGATAAAGAAGTTTGTGCCAAAGAATAGACAATTCGCAAAAGACTGTGAGTTAAGAAGGTTAAGCTGCGAAGGTACAGATACATTTTACTTGAAAAGATTGTGATTATTATGTAACAAGCAACTGCCATAATATTTCATCACCCTCTTGCCCTGTTTACAATGCTAAGAGTATCTAATAATCCTTTTTACATCACCATTTCAAAAGCATAATTTGATGACAAAAGCAACTCCCCCGATGAATGTGTCATTGTTCTGCTTTTCGAAACTGTGTAAAATTGTGTTTTCAGATTTTACTATTTTTCTTCAACCGCACCTTAGGTGTATACTGCCTTTTGCTGTTATGATGACTTAGAAGTTTATGTATCATGTTGCTCCATTTGAAAGGAAGATAGCAGTAGTTGACTTAATGAACAGTAGAAAGCACAAAGTATAGCACTAGGAAAGCATATGTCATTTGCTTAGCTGTGAATCCCATCTAGGGCTTTCTTTTAAAGGGGATTTCAGACCATGGTAGTGTGTGAGATGTGCTTGGTTTTTTGTAGAGTACAAGGGTCCTTTCATCGTGGATCAGGGAAAGGTTTTTGGCTCCAATATGTACATTCAATGCAGACGTATGTATATCTATGGGGAGACTATCAAGTTGCATCTGGAGAGTGTATGAAGGCTCATGGTGTATGCTAGAGATTTGGAACGATCCACAAATAATAGATAAAACCGTGATTTAATATCTACTCCTGAGAATAGTTGATAACAATGGGTGTTGGGCCACATGAACTATGAGGCTAATTTATGCCAATTTCCATAATTTAATTTACCGACTTCAATTTAGGTTTAAGAAACCTAAAATCAACCAAAGTAATAATAAATCTGGCAGTTTTTTCTTTGATTTCCCAATTGGTAGATGTTGGACCTACCTGTTAAGGTAGGGTTAAATAAAAGTTAAGACTAGGTTTGCATCCGGTATTATGGGAAAGCATTTCCCTGGACTCTCCAGTTTTTCTTGGCATCCTCCTTCCTGCCACTGTTACTGCATTTTTTTTCCCCGATAAGTGCAAAGATTCTATTAAGGCTCAACCAAATGAATCACAAGTAGAGGGACATCATCCCAGTTAGATCACAATTGAAAAAAGCACAGCGAAAGGAAGCAAACCGAACTATACACGCAAGCTATACTGATCTTAAAATTCTCTCTGTCAAACTCCATCCAGTGCAGATGACTTTGTTCTGCTTTTCAAAAAATAACAGATGACTTTGTTCTTGATGGAAGCCTTCAAATTCCTTTTAGAGCTGAGGAAATCACTGACAGGCGTATGAATACCTTGAGAAACTTGATCAAGGGCAGGGGTCCGTCCTTGAAAAAATCTAGCATTTCTCTCCCTCCACAGTCCATAAGCTGCAGCAGCTAATCATGCCTTAAGACAAAGGCATGTTGGTGTATGACAGCCCTTTTATTTTCCACCTAGTTTCACAAAGGTGCATAGACACTTATTGAATCAAGCTTCATGAACCTATTATTGTTTTTAACATAGATCAACAAGAAAAACAAGGAGAACCCAGTATTTCTATCTGTGCTAGTTGAGTTTCTAGATTATAGTAACTAATATGTATTCTCTGATCTCCCTAATCCTGTAATTTTTGGCATTCCCTTGTTTTTTTGTTTTTCAATTTGAACTTTGAATTATGTTACTAGCTATAGGTATCGAAGACAGGAATTTATTGCCAAAATACTCTGGAATTGGCCTTATGATGTTATTTGTATGTTTAGTCAATATGTGTCTAATTGTGAGAGTTTCCTGAGGTTTATAATTGTGGTTTTGTGGTGTGACATGTCGGCAATGGCTTAGTGCTGATCTGTATTAGCCAATTATGACTCAGACCTAGTGTACTTCAAGGTTGTCTCATGTATGTTTTATGTTCAACTGTAATATGGTAGAGACAATGTTAAACTTTCATTAAATGTCTTCAGTCTGCATGGACTAATTTCTCTTCTTTATTCTGTTTCAGGTAAGAGACGTGTAAAAATGATGTTCCTTGGAGCATGTTGATGAAAGCCTGTTGTCAGCTCTTGCTTGCTAACGAACTTTGCTCGGTTTCTAGACCTAAAGGAGATCAAGGTTTGTGTGGAATTATTCGTTTCACTTGAAGAGAAAGCAGACCATGGCGAATGTTAGGATTGAATGCTTATATGTCGGCATAGCAGGACAAGTTTTTTTCCGCATGTACTCCTGTACATTATAATTTCTAGTGCTTGTTGGAGATTCTTTTCCTCTGATTTTCTAAAAGCAGTTTTCTTAAGTTACTTGACAGTTGATACAGCATCATTGAAGATGTTACTTAAGCTTTTTTCAGTTATATCAACTTAGTGCCCATATAGATGTTTGGAATTTGAGGTAGAAGGTTTTTGTAAATCCCCGCCCGAATATTTATGGCATTGCAGTGTTTTCGAATAACATTTGTGTTCTGTAACTAGAATTGACTCAAGTGATGAGATTGGCTGTTTGTGTTGAAGTGTTATTTGCCTGAATAAGCCAAACGTTTAAAGTTTAAGCTTCCTTTGAGGCTGGGTTGGAAGTTTTAAGGAGGAAACTTTGGTTCGAACGATGGCAAGAGCAACGAAAATACAGGATTTTTCCTTCTTGTGGTGCAATGTTTTTGGCAAGAAATTCCAAATGTGAACTATTGTAGCATAGGAGAAGGATGTCAAAACCTTTTATTTTTTGCCTCTGGGTGAGACCGCGAGAGGTTTTAGGATAAGGACTCAAGGAGGGAAAAGAAAGAAAGAAAAAATGGAGGAAGAAAACACACGATTTGGGCCTATGGAACCATCTTTTGATTTGCCATCGGTGTGCAAAGTGCTATGATGGTGTGTATCAGTGGTAGTGTAAGCAGCGTGGTTGATTGTGAAGCAGCCTGGATTTACCAAAACACGGTTACATACATGCACAACACACACACAAAATGGAGACGAAAATGTAAAATTGAGGGGTATTTTAGTAAATTCATCACGTCACTTAACGGAGTTCAATGGTGTCACCTCATAAGTGACAAGGGGTGTCAGTCAGGGACGGAGCCAGGATTTCATCTACGAGGGGGCCGGATGAAAAACCTTTATTTTTTATTAGGGGGAGAGGAGGCCGACCTATAGTAATATAAAAAAAAAAAAAATTGCCTAAGATAATTGGTGGGAGTTTGGAAGGGGGGGGAGGCCAAGGCCCCCCATAGCCCCTTCAAGCCTCCGTCTCTGGTGTCAGTATACTATTTTATAAAATAGGGGTGGGCATCATGTCGTGTTCGTGTCAAAATTCTCTCAATCCTAACCCGACCTGTTTAGTTTTTCGTGTTATCGTGTCATGTCATATTCATGTTTCGTGTCAGAATAGTCGACCCAAACCCGCTAATTTTGTGTCAGGTTCGTGTCGGGTTATCGGGTCTTTCCGTAAATTCTCGTGTCGTGCTCGTGTCATGTTTGTCGTGTTATCTCGTGTTCGTGTCAGAATTCTCTCAACTCTAACCCGATCTATTTAACTTTTTTTATTATTGTGTCGTGTCATATTTGTGTTTCGTGCCAGAAATAGCTGGTTCTAACTCGCTAATTTCGTGTCAGGTTCGGATCGTGTTGTTCTGTTATGTCGAAAATTCCCACCCGTCCACCCCTGTTATAAAAGAGTGTACATTGTGATTTCCATTAAATTGAGGGGGTGTAAGTGAATTTCACCATTGCAATCCTCATCCAATCATCCTGAGAATTCACTGGCGCATACAGCGCGCGAGGGAGGAGAGAAAGGAGAGAGAGGAAAGAGACAATAATGGCTCAGATTGGTGCTTTTCCTATGGCGGAATCTGCTAATTTCCGTAAAGATAATCTTCTCTCTCCAACCCACCATTCATCTTTCGCCCTTCATTCTCATTCTACTCCTTCTGCAACTATCATCATCAGTCGAGTAATAAGACACCAACCCAAGTCGAGAAAACAGCGCTATGTGGACCCCAATAATCTCCGAGCAGCTGAATTGTTCCTCAATCGGATGCCCCAAATGCAACCTCCGCCGCCACCCATTTTTCAAATCAACAAGGCGTTAGCGACTGTTACGGCAGCCGGTAAGTACAGCACTGCTCTTTCTCATTTTAACACGTTGCAGTCACTCGGCATTCGCCCGAGTTTGTATACCTTCAACGTTGCAATTAACTGCTACTGTCGCATGAATCGAGTTGGTTTTGGGTTGTCTCTTTTAGGTGGCATCTTTAAACACGGTTACACACCTGATGTAGTTACCTTCACCACCCTGTTAAATGGACTTGTAGTAGAAGATAAAATTGCCGAGGCATTTGCGTTTTTTAAGAAATTAGTCGAACCCGAGGTGGTTGTGCATAGGTCGTTGCTCCAAGGGCTTTGTAAAATGGGAAACATGGGAGCGGCTATTAGGTTTCTTAGGATATGGGAAGAGGGAGATTTGAAACCTGACACGGTGGCATATAGCATGGTCATTGACCGTCTTTGCAAGGATGGGATGGTGGATGACGCGCTCAACTTCTTAGTAGAAATGAATCGAAAAGGTATCGGTGCAAATGTTGTCACCTATACATCTTTGATTGATGGCCTATGCAAACATGGCAAGTGGAAGGAGGCTATAGGAGTTCTGAGAGAAATGTTGGAAATTGGTATTTCACCAAATGTTCATACATTTACTGTGTTGGTCAATGCACTTACCAAGCAAGGGATGACAAAGGAAGCGGAGGGGCTACTTGAAGTCATGGAAGAAAGTGGTGTGGCTCCTAATGTATTCACATACAATAGTCTCATCGAGGGATATTGTTTCCACGGCCGGATGGACGAAGCAATGAGATTGTTAAATGACATGGTGGATGGGGGCGTTCATCCTAACAATAGTTGCTATAACATTTTGATCAAGGGATATTGCAAGAACATGAAATTAGATGAGGCCATGCATCTCTTCCGAGAAATGCCTCTACGGGGTCTGAAACAGGATATTGTTACTTTCACAACTATATTGCTGGGTCTGGTGCAGATAGATAGATACACTGCTGCCCAAGAAATACTTAATGAGATGCAAGCTGCCAGCCTACTTCCTGATACTAAAACTTGTGGCCTCCTGTTAGACGGCCTTTGCCGAAGCGGGCATGTTGATGAAGCGTTATTCTTATTTCAAATGATGGAAAACAAAGGTTTAGGTCTCGATATTGTTAAGTACAATGTCCTTACCGATTCATTTTTGAATAAAAAACTTGATTATGCAGCTTAGGAAAGGAATCTAAAGCTCGCTCTTGGCCTTCCCTTGTTCTTATCCTTCAATGGATGACTTTCAGAGGGAGTTTTGAAAAGCTAGATGAAGCCCAACTATACACTGAATGGTGAGAGCTAACGAGAACACTTCAAACACAGAGGCTTTGCCAAAGGCGCCACCAACGATTCTCTTACCTTCTCGATCAGTACCTGTTTGGAAAAAGAGTTCCAGACCTCCCTTGTTTACGAGATTCTTATTTAAGATCTTAAAACACCGAATTCTGACTCTTTAGAGGATTCCTACTTTGCAAGTTTGCTACCAATCTTTGGGAAAGGGATCTCGTCACTACGCTTCTTTCCAAAAGGTCATGTCTCGATGATAGGACCTCATTGTTATGAATTAAGGTCTTTTGAGGGAGTCTTGCATGATGAAGTTGTTACCTGTGGAATGATGTCTCTTACGTTATCATTCAAGGATTTCGTAGATGTTTGAAGTCATTCAAGGCCTTTTTGCTCCTTGAAGAAATGTTTGGAAGATTTTTTTTTGTACAAATGCATATAGTGTTGTCCTTGACTAAGGATTTAGCCTCAACTAAAGAACTAGACTGCGCTCCCAAAGATATGTTATGTGCCAAAGAATGGACAATTGGCAGAAGACTTTCAGTTATGGAGGTTAAGCCGTGAAGGTACAGGTGCATTTTACTTAGCAGAAAAGATAGTGATTGTTGTATAAAAAGCAACTCCCCATAATTATTCATCCCCCTCTTGCCCTGTTTACAATGCTGAGAGTTTGTATTTATCCTTTCTACATCAGCATAATTTGATGGCAAAAGCAACTCCTCGATGTATTGTAGTTTTGCTTTTCCAAACTGTGTAAAATTTTGTGTTTTCAGATTTATCTATTTGACTATTTCTGTTCAACAGCAAGTTAGGTGTATAGTTGCTTTGGCTGTTATGATGATTTAGAAGTTTGTGTTTCATGTTGCTCCATTTGAAAGGCAGATAGCGGTAGTTGACATAATGAAAGCATAGCACTACGAAACCATATGTTATTCGTTTAGCTGTGAATCACCATCTGGATGTCTAGATACACATTGTTGGCCCATTTCTTTTCCTTATTTTTGATCGGCCCAATTCTTACATAATGGTCCTCCTCACAATGCAAGAATGAACACATTTAAAAAATTGGTTACGGAAAACTTGTCAAACCGAAACACATGGATAGGCATCTCCACTAGGTTTTATGAGCTAGTTTCAGTTCTTAGCCTTGAATGACTAGCACGATGATAGTGGTTTCAATCAGAATCAGATTGAATGGCGTGCTTGTAATTCAAAGCTAGAGAATGATGCTGCTTGACAAAGCTTAAGAATTTGATAGTACGTAGACGGTAAACTTATTTAAACTTGGATTGCAACACCGGTGTAGGGCTTTCTTTTAAAGGGTGTTCAAACCATGGTGGTATGTGAGAAGTGCTTGATTTTTGGTAGAGTTGGAAGGCTCTTTGATCATGGATCGGGGAAAGGTTTTGGCTCCAAGATGTATGTATATAGATTGGGAGAATATCACGTTGCAGATGCTGGCATATGTTTCTGGGCTGTATGAAGGCTCATGGTGTATGGTAGAGATTTTGAACGACCCACCCAACATTAATAAGTGAAACCATGATTTAACCTCTACTCGTGAGAAAAGGGGATAACTATGGGTGTTGAGCCACAGGGACTATAACTAGGGCTTCCCTTTTATAGTTATCAGCCCCAAAATATATCTGCTAATTAAAAACATATCAAAACAAGCTTTGACCTTCCAAACGAACTTGACCATAGTCAAGGCGGATTTTCGAGAAGGTTTGGGGTGAAAACGTTAAGGGTTGTCACCTCGTCGGGATGATCCCGTCTGGACAGATCAAGCAAGATGCGATGAGTTCCTTCTTTAACGACTTCTAAACCCTCTAAACTCCTCCGCGTCCCTCCAATAGCCTCTTGCAAGCTCAGCTTCACATGCAACAGTCCTCAGACTATTGCATCAAATTCACCTAGTAATTAAATAAACGAACCAAACAAAGGTAAATTAGAGGGCTTAAAAACCATCGGTGTATGTTGGATTTGGGAAGTACTTACTTATATTATACTGTTTTACTAGACCTGCATCTTATAAATTTTTTCTAATAAATCGGCAGTAGTTCTTCAAAACATGTTGGGTGATGTATGGAAACTCTGACAGATTCATAATTTCTTAGTTTTTTTGAAGTTTTGTTGTGGATTAGAAGAGTCTTGTACATTTTATGGCGCAGGGAGAATGATCGACCATACAAAGCAACTGCTTTTCCCAGAAAAACAATGCAAAGACAAAAAAAATTATGTCTTAGTAGATCTCCTTGATAGAACGCATTAATTGCTGGATCAAAACTACCTGCATTTGGAGTTTCGTTAATAGTTAAATTTATATTGAAAGCAAGGATTTCTATATTCCTATTGCTCTTCCACAGGGATGGTAATGTAACCTAGAAAAAAAACTCGCAAAACTTTTTAAAAAGCTGTATCATGTGTTTAAACGAAACGTCTTCCTATTGAGTGAGAGGACTTAGAATTACTAGGGGTCTTGAATCCACAAGGAGAAAAGGAATGGTGGTAGAGAGGGCAGGTGTACGTGACCGTATCCTATTATGACAATTAGAGTCAAATTTATAGCTAGTCGAAACCCTAAAAGACAAAACTAAATTGCATCAGAGGAGCACTTGAAAGTTGATACTCCAAGAGATTTTTGTGATATTGTTCCTCGGAGGGATACGTCCTGTGGTTGAGACAATTCATTATGAATCATGATACGAGAGCTCTGTGAAGAAAGCCCTACTAAAAGACGTAGAGAGCTGTTTGGATGGAATTTCTCACCTGACTCATCTACTCTTTTAATGTAAGTGGATTGTTCCTTAGATGAGGGAGATAATCCACCCTGCTGGAGATGACAGCCCATGACAGTATTTTTAAGGTACTCTCTGAAGTTGTCCACATGGATATTGCTTCTCGTTCCAGTCTTGTACCATGATTGTCCAGCTCCTGCGTTCAACTCAAGAAGCATCAATCTGAAGAATTTATGTATATGCTTCCTTGGAATCTCCCCGGTACTTCTTAGTGGTTCTACTCATTATTCAGTTATTTGATCTGGATTTAACTTCACTGCTATGCACTGCTTTTGTCTGTTCGAATGTAAACTTATGATGTCGACTGCATTGACGTTATCATGAAATTCTTGTTTGTGGCTTTATGGTATGTAGGATTTTTTTCCATCTAAAGAAAGGCAGTTGTTAATCCATTTGGGTTTTTTATGAGGAATAATAAATCTGGCAGATTTCTCGTCGATTTGCCAATTGGGAGGTCATGGTTCAACCCGTTAAGTTAGGGTAAAAAAACGTGGTTTGGAGCCGCTAAGATAGGAGAGAGCATTTTCCTGGACTCCAGCATCCTCCTTCCTGCATCTGTTACTGCATGTTGGTAAAAAAAAAAATAAGAAAGAAAGAAATCGTTGCTAGTTCCCCTTGTACGCCCTTTTATTTTCCACCTAGTTTCACCAAGCGTGCATGGACCCTTTGTTGAAAATGAAAAAGTGAAGTCGTGCCTCATCTATTGAGTCAAGCTTTATGAACCTATTATACCTTTTAACATGGATCAACAAGAAAAATGAGGTGAACCCGGTATTTCAATCTGTGTTAGTTGTGTTTCTGGATTATGGTAAATAGTATGCACTCTCTGATCTCCTTAATCCTGTAATTTTTGGCATTCCCATTTTTGTATGGGTTTTGAATTTGAACTCTGAATTATGTTGCATGCTATATAGCCTATAGGTATGGAAGACCAATTATGACTCAGACCTTGTGAACTTCATGGTAGTCTCTTCGATGTTTCATGTTTAACTGTACATATTGCACAAACAATGTTATATTTTCATAGAATGTCTTCAGTACTCCGTGTTACTGCAATTTTGCTGGGTCAGTTATAAATACAGTTACGTGGTATCCTGCTTTGAAGAGTAAATTATGGGTTTGCTTTCCGTTGAGGGTGTCAGAAGTCTGCGTTTTGATTACAGTTAGTGCCACATTCTCCACTGGGACATTGCCACTCAAATATCATCGAAATGCAGGTCTGATCCAAAACTCTCCTACTTGTTTCTTCCACAAATACTGATGTTAGCGACCAAGTTTATATCCCTTTTATGTTTGCAGGTAAGATACATGTGAAAATCCAATTTCACATGGAGCATGTTGATGAAAGCTTTTCTTTCGGCTCTCGCTTGCAAATGAATCCTGCATGGTTTCTAAACCAAAAGGAGAGCAAGTTTTGCAGGGAAGTATTCTTCTCAGTTGAAGAGAATGCATACCAAGTTGAATTTCGGGAATCGGGATTGAAGGCTTATATGTTGGCATAGCATGAAAAGATTTGTTATTCCTCCCGTAGTACTCGAACAAACTATGATCTATAGTGCTTGTTGGAGATTCTACTCCTCTGATTATCGTGAAGGGGATTTAGGAATGAAAGAGAAAATAAAGAAGGCTATGAGTATATATGGTAGGGGTAGTTTTGTCTTTTACCCCTTAATTTTAACGCTGTGTACTACTCCCCCGTCCCTTTTATAGTGTGTACATTTCCATTTTGGGTTGCCCCTTAATAAGTGTGTGTTTTGAAAAGTTAGTGGGTACATTTCCTATTTTGCCCTTAAAAGTAGATTCTTTTTTAAAAAGTTAGTGGATATTATTATATTGTTAAGGGTAAGTACTGGATAGTAGATGTAAAAGTTGATGTGAGAGAAAAAGAGTTGAAATTCCCAGGTAACACAGTTAAAGAGGGACGGAGGGAGTATAAGTTGATGCGGGGGAACCAGCAATAGTTTCAAAAGTTTTGGGAGAAGAATGTAAATTTTGTACTAAATGTAATTGGGCAAAACTACGTCATTTCGAATGTTAAAGTGGCTCATTATTTAATACTGTATACTAATTTTTTTAGTGGCCGATTGTTTTTGAAACTGATGCAAAAACAACAACAACAACATAACAATAACATAACCCATCTAATCCCCAATCATTGGGTATGTGCGGGGATGATTGGAGACAGACCTAACCTTTGACAATATGCACAAAGTGGCTGGTTTCAGAGTAACTACTGAAACAGTGGCTCTCCTATACCTTTAAGAACCGAGGAGCTACATGGACGTTTTGCTGCAGAACCATACCCTCAAATTAAAACCGAAAGACATCAGGGAGGGCATGTCTAGAGACCCAAATTAATTTATGTGCTCATTACCATGCTTCCTTCATTTATGGTCCAGAGCATCTCACTAATGAGCACAGAAACTGATGCAAAAGAAAAAAATAAAAAAAATAAAAACAAGTTGGGGGAGCGGTTGTTGGGTACTTGGGTTGACTCGAGACTTTTGGGCTTTCTCGGTATGGGGATTTGGGATTCTCGTAGTAATCCAAGTTACTACCCTTAAGTAATCTTAATTATGGGCCCTTTGTAATTTGTGTTTGGGATCGGAACCGTTCAATTTATCGGAAATATTATGTAGATCATTCATATAACAAATTAAAATAATTAGATATTGATAGTCATATGATCGGGGATCATTTATTTTACGAAAATGGATGACCAATGTCATTGAGAGATTATACTGTAAGATCTCCGTTGTTTGTGTACTGATCTCTCATGGTCATAATTTGAACTTCAATTTTTGAACCCTAAAGAGTAAAAGATATAAATCGAACTTTTTAGGCCAAGTTTTTCATTTGATTTTATGAGAATTCCATAAAATTAAATAGTTAATTTTAATAAATGAGTAAATTATTTGCTAAAATCAACTAATTTTAAAAAATAAAAGTAGGTTGATTTTAGTAAGTGGTCTATGCTAAAATCAACTACGGGATTCCATAAAACAAATGAGAAACTTGGCCATATCTATCCCATTAGACTTGAGCGTAATTAAAAGGAAAGGTTAGGCATTTTCCATTGACACTCTCAAAACCAAATCCCTATCCTCGTCCGGAGAGAGAGAGAGAGAGTACGCGCAGAGGACGCCGGAGAAGATGGCTCAGATTTGTGCTTTTCCGATAATTAGTCCCATGGAATCTGCTAATTCCCGGAAAGGTAATCTTCTCTCTCCACTCAACCATTCATCTTTTGCCCTTCGTTCTCATTCTAACACTACAAACCCTAGTTCTACTCCTCTTCCTCCAACCATCTCCAATCAAGCAAAACACCAAGCCAAGTCGAAAAATCAGCGAGCAGCCGAATTAACTAAAGAGTTAAAGACTTGTGCGAGAGCGGGTCATTACGTGGAAGCTCTTTCTCATTTTAACGAGTTGCAGTTGATATGCATTCAGATAGAGTTTTATGCCTTGAACATGTTAATTAACTGTTACTGTCACATGAATCGAGTTGGTTTTGGGTTGTCTCTTTTAGGCAGCATCTTTAAGCTCGGTTACACACCTAATGTAGTTACCTTCACCACTTTGTTAAATGGACTTATTTCAGAAGATAAAACAGCTGAGGCCGTGAAGTTATTTAAAAAAATAGTTGCAAAAGGAGAAATCAAATTCGAAGTGGCTAGGTATGGATCATTTATTAACAGGCTTTGCAAAATGGGAGACACGGGAGCAGCTATTAGGTTTTTTAGGATAGCGGAAGGAGGAGATTTGAAACCTGGCACTATGGAATATAGCATGATCATTGACCGTCTTTGCAAGGATGGGATGGTGGATGACGCTCGCAACTTCTTTGTGGAAATGAATAGCAAAGGTTTTCATGCAAATGTTGTCACTTATACATCTTTAATTGATGGCCTATGCAAACATGGCAAGTGGAAGGAGGCTATAGGAATGCTGAGAGAAATGTTGGATAGTAGTATTTCACCAAATGTTCGTACATTCAATGTGTTGGTCAGTGCACTTAGCAAGAAAGGTATGACGAAGGAAGCAGAGGAGTTACTTAAAGTCATGGAAGAAAAAGGTGTGGATCCTAATATACTCACATACACTAGCCTCATGGAGGGATATTGTGTGCGAGGCCGGATGGATGAAGCCATGAACTTATTATTAGAAATGAAAGGAAAAGGAGTTCATGCAAATGTTGTCACTTATACATCTTTAATTGATGGCCTATGCAAACATGGCAAGTGGAAGGAGGCTATAGGAATGTTGAGAGAAATGTTGGATAGTAGTATTTCACCAAATGTTCGTACATTCAATGTGTTGGTCAGTGCACTTAACAAGAAAGGTATGACGAAGGAAGCAGAGGAGTTACTTAAAGTCATGGAAGAAAATGGTGTGGATCCTAATATACTCACATACACTAGCCTCATGGAGGGATATTGTGTGCGAGGCCGGATGGATGAAGCCATGAACTTATTCTTAGAAATGAAAGGAAAAGGAGTTCATCCAGATGTCGTCACTTATACATCATTGATTCATGGCCTCTACAATTTTGGCAAGTGGAACGAGGCTCGAGAAATGCTAAGAGAAATGTTGGAAAGTGGTATTTCACCGAATGTTCATACATTAAATGTGTTGGTCAGTGCACTTAGCAAAATGGGAGACATGGGTGCAGCTATTAGGTTTTTCAGGATAGCAGAAGAAGGAGATTTGAAACCTGACACGGTGGCTTATAGCATGATCATTGATCGTCTTTGCAAGGATGGGATGGTGGATGACGCGCTCAACTTCTTAGTAGAAATGAATGGAAAAGGTATCGGTGCAAATGTTGTCACCTATACATCTTTGATTGATGGCCTATGCAAACATGGCAAGTGGAAGGAGGCTATAGGAGTTCTGAGAGAAATGTGGGAAATTGGTATTTCACCAAATGTTCATACATTTACTGTGTTGGTTAATGCACTTACCACGCATGGGATGGCAAAGGAAGCGGAAGGGCTACTTGAAGTCATGGAAGAAAGTGGTGTGGCTCCTAATGTATTCACATACAATAGTCTCATCGAGGGATATTGTTTGCGTGGCCGTATGGACGAAGCAATGAGATTGTTAAACACCATGGTGGATCGGGGTATTCATCCTGATACTTTTTGCTATAACATTTTGATCAACGGATATTGCAAGAACATGAAATTAGACGAGGCTATGCATCTCTACCGAGAAATGCCTCTACAAGGTTTGAAACATGACATCGTCACTTTTAGGACGATATCACTTGGTATGGTTCAGACTGGTAGATATACTACTTCCCAAGAACTTCTAACTGACATGCAAGTTGCCGGCCTAATTCCCGATACTAAAACTTGTGGTCTCTTGGTGGACGGCCTTTGCCAGAGTGGGCATATCGATGAAGCAATGTTCTTATTTCACATGATGAAAAAAAATGGTTTAAGTCTTGATATTGTCAAGTTCAATATCCTTGTTGGTGCATGTAGCAAGTATAAAACACTTGATAATGCTAGTGATCTTTTCACTACATTGCCTTCTACAAGGTCGTGTCCCGATGATAGGACCTCATTGGTATGAGTCAAAGTCATTTCAGGAAGGCCTGCTTGATGGAGTTGTTGCCTGCGAGATGATGTCTCTTATACGTTATCATTCAGGGATTCTTGTAGATGTTTGAATTACTTCGAGGCCTTTTTGCTCCTTGAGGAAATGATTGGAAGGTTTTTTTTTTTGTTTGCCAAATGCATCTAGACTGTGTCCTTGACTGCGGATTTACCCTCAACTAAAGGAAAAGACTGCTCTCTCAAAGAAGTCAAAAGAAGTTTGTGCCAAAGAATAGACAATTAGCAAAAGACTTTGAGTTAAGAAGGTTAAGTCGTGAAGGTACATTTTACTTAGCAGAAAAGATTATGATTATTATGTAGAAAGCAACTCCCCATAATTTTTCATCCCCCTCTTGCCAGGTTTACAATGCTAGGAGTAGCTACTAATTCTTCTTACATCATGATATCACAAGCATAATTTGATGGCAAAAGCAACTCCCTGATGAATTTGCGGTTCTGCTTTACCAAACTGTGTAAATTTTGAGTTTTCATTATACTAGTTTATTTCTCTCCAACATCAAGTTAGGTGTATATTGGCTTTTGCTGTTATGATGATTTAGAAGTTTTTGTATCTTGTTGCTCCATTCGAAAGGCAGATAACGGTTGTTGGCTTAATCAACAATAGAAAGCACAGCTCTCTTTAGTTGTTTTGTCATGGGGTTGCCCTGGTGATCTTGTTACTCTTGTAGCGGCTGCGCTTTTGGTTAGTTTAATTTACGCAGAAGGAAAAAAAGAAAGCACACAAATTTCTATGATAATGAGCATAGAAATTGATTTGGGTCTCTAGGCCGGGCCTCTCTAAGGCCTTTCGGCTTTGATTTGGGGGCATGGTTCTGCAGCAAAACGTCCCTGTAGGTCCTCGGTTCTTGGAGGTTTAGGGGGATCACTGTGTCAGTGGTATTTTGAGAGTAGCCTCTTTGGGCATATTGCCAAAGGTTAGCTTTGTCTCCAATCGTCCCCGCCGATACCCCCAATGATTGGGGACTAGATGAGTTATGTTATTGTTATTGTTGTTTTTTGTATAAAAAAAAGAAAAAAAGGCACAAGGCATAGCACTAGGAAAACTTATGTCATTGTTTAGCTGTGAGTTCACCATTTGCATGTGACATGCCTCTTCTTTTTGGTGGATAGCTCGATAGACATTATTGGCCCATTTCGTATGCTTGCATTACTTTTAGCTTAATCTTTTAATATATTGGTCCTCCTCTCTGCAGTTTTTTCTTTCCCCCCCCCCATTTGCTTGAGCTTTAGGGGTGATTGGTGATCCAAAACTCACTGCACAAGAATGAACACATTGGAAAATTGGTAATTGAAAACTGATCAAACTGAAACACATAGATAGGCATCTTGACGAAGTTTTATGAGCTAGTTTTAGTTCTTAGCCTCGAATGGCTGGCACGATGATATTGGCTTCAATTGAAATTACATGTGTTTGTAATTTGAAGATAGAGAATGATGCTGGTCCACAAAGCTAAAGAATTAAAAAGTCTATAGACAGCAAACTGATTTGAACTTCGATCGTAACACCTGTGCAAGGGGTTTCTTCAGAGGAATTTCGGACCATGCTGGTATGTGAGATGTGCTTGCTTTTAAGTAGAGTTGGAAGGTTCTTTCGTCTTGGATTGGGCAAGATTTTTGGTTCCAATATGTACATACATATGTTTGTATCGATATTGGGAGAACATCAAGTTGCAGATGCTGATAGATATTTTCTGGGGAGTGTATGTCTGTATGAAGGCTCATGGTGTATGCTGCTTGGATTTGGGAAGTAGTTACTTACATGGTAATGTTATTAAGCCTGCTTTTTATGATGCTATAAATCTTTGTTATTTCTTCAAAACAGGTAGGGTTGGGCATGGAAACTCCGCAAATTTATAATTTTGTCTTTTTTGAAGTTCTGTTGTGGGTACAAATTTGTTTTACATTATATGTCTCAGAGAAAATGATGGAGCATACAAAAGGCACTTCTTTTCCGAGAAAAAAAACTAAGAGGAAATATCGCCTTAGTAGATCTCAATGATAAAATGCATTAACTGCTGCATCAAAATTAACTGCATTTGGATTTGGACTTCTAGTTTAATTTCTATTGAAAGCAACGATTTGTATATTTATACTGCTCTTCCGCAGGGAGTTTGATTTAACCTGAAAAAACTCACAGAACTTAAAAACAGAATAATGACTGCATTGTGTACTTTAAACAAAACATATTTGAGTACATTAGAACACTGAAATTTAAATGATAAGAGAAGAAGAAGAAAACGAAGAAACCCTAAAGTCTGTCCGGGGCCCTTGTAACCATATTGAGAAGAGGGAAAAAGGGGGAAGGGAGGAGAAGGGAACTCTAGAGGCTAGAACTAGTTGGGGTCTTGAATCACCAAGGAGAACAAGAGAAGGGCGTAGAGTGTGGGCAGGGGTCCATGACTGTATCCTCCAACCAACTTTGGGTTTCACTCTTTATTCTTTTCTCCGTCAACACCATTAGAGTCAAATATAAAGCTATTCAGAACCCTAAAAGACAATTACACAAAATAACTCTATTACGGACCACAATAACAAAGCAGCCACCATTATTTCTTGAAAGTATATTGCATCAGATGGAGCACTTGGTAGTTGATACTACAAGAGATCTTTTTTATATTGTTCCTCCGAGGGATGTGTCCTAAGATTAAGACATCGTATTATGAATCATGATACAAGAGCTTTGTGAAGAAAGCCTACAGGTGAGGGTAGAGACCTGTTTGGGTGGAATTTCTCACCTGATGCATCTACTCTTTCAGTGTAAGTGGATTGTTCCCCAGACAAGGGAGATGATCCACCCTGCTCTAATTGATAGTCCAGGCCAGAGTCCAAGCCAGAGTGCTTTTGAGGTACTCTTTAAAGGGGTCGGGTGTCCACAGGGATATTGTTTCTAGTTCCAATCTGCACCATGATTGTTCAGATCCTGCAGTTCAACACAAGAAGCAACAAAGAATACTTGGAAGAATTTATGTATATGCTTGCTTGGAACCTTTCCAGTACTTTCAGTGTTCGTACTTAACAGTTAGTTATTTGATCTGGATATAACTTCAACACTAGGCACTGCCAAGTTGTCTGCTCCAAGGTAAACTTTCGATGTCCGGTGCATGCAGGTTGTTATCATGTTTTACTCTTCCTTTGTGTCCATAAAGAAGAGAATGTCTCTCTCTTTTTGTTCCTCTCTTGAAATTATGATGTACTGTTTGTGACTTTATGGTATATAGAATATTTTATCTCTAAAGAAAGGAAATTGTTAATTCAATGAGTTTTGGATGAGGAATAATAAGTCTGGCTGCTTTCTCATTATTTTCGCATTGGGAGATGTTGGATCAGCTTGTCAAGGTAGGGTCATATAGAAGACACTCTGATACGATTAGAAGTCCATTTCCCTTGACTCTAGTATTTCTTTGCTATTTCTCTTGTATGACTACCCTTTTATTTTCGGCCTAGTTTGTTGAAACAGTGAAGTCCTGCCTCACGTATTGAGTCAAGCTTCACGAACCGTTATTGCTAAATACGAATTCCCATGAACAGTTTTACTTGGCATCCTCCTGCGGCTGTTGCTGCATATTGCTAACAAAAAAGCATTGCTGCTTGTTTCTCCTGTATGACTAGTGACTACCCTTTTATTTTCAAGCTAGCTTGTTGAAAAAGTGAAGATCGGGCCTCATCTATTGAGTCAAGCTTCATGAACCCGTTATTGCTAAATATGAATCCTGAAAAATAATTTTTCTTGGCATCCTCGTGCCTCTGTTGCTGCATATTGCTGACAAAAAAACATGGTTGCTAGTTTATCTTGCTTGACTACCCTTTTATTTTCGGCCTGCTTTGTTGAAAAGGTGAAGTCGTGCCTCATTTATTGAGTCAATTCTAATGAGCCCGTTGTTGCAGTAGGCACTAGTTATGGTCTTGTTGGGGGTTATACTAACAACCTATGAAGTACCGACACTTCTGGAGGTCGCCGTATCGGACACGGGGACACGGCGGGATACGTATGTGGCGTGTCCCCCAAAATTTTTGAATTTTTTGTAGGGGACATGGTGGGGACATGGCTGGGGGACACGGCTGGGGGTCAAACTGTAATTTTTTTGAAATTTTTGGGGGTAAATCTGTAATTTTTTAATTTTCAGGGGTCAAATTGTAATTATTAATCTTTAAAATTTTAATTTTTTAATATTTATATGTATATTAATATATATATTGCCGTGTCACCTGCCGTGTCCCTTTTTTCAAAATTGCCGTGTCCGTGTCCGTGCTACATAGCTAACTGTGAAGATTGTATCTTGTATTTTAGGAATGCACAATCATATCTTGTATTCTAGGAAAGCACAATCACATCTTTCGGTATCTTTATTTTAGGTAGAGATTATCTTTTATTTTAGGAAGGTTTGCTCTAGGTTTT
>JAXBDA010000515.1:0-23105 GCA_036023075.1 Gaultheria prostrata
AAAACAAACTCCACCCCAATAAATCACATCCAGCACAAAGAAAACAAACTCCACCCCTTTTTCATGCAAAATTGGCAGCAATGGATCTAGAGGTCTTGACTAAGATAAGATCACTTCATGTGAATCAATATATGATCCCTGCAAAATTAAAGTTGGCTACCGCTTTATTATTGAACAATTAGCAGCACTTCATCATGAAATATATTTGTTAATAAAAATGTGAATCAAAGAGTACATGGTACTCTAATAAAACATCAGAGGCCTTTTTATCCACTAATACACAAATATATTCTTTCAAGTGTATTGCCCAATGTGTTGTGTCCTCCAATTCTTGAAAATTTACATGTCGAAATGTCCATGCCGGGGCACATATGGGTCTACCATAGCATGCTTCACAAAATATTTTCTATGAACAGTAAATACAGACAAACATTATCCTAACTCTGAATTCATTATACAATAAAAACGAATAAGAAATCACTATGCCCGACTCTATTAAACTCATTTTTACTTCTCTTCCCCCTATCATTGAACTGAATTTCCATTAGGCAGTCAATTAGAGGCCGAAGGAAGTCCAAAGTAATTAGGGGTGGAGGGAAAGACAACAATCTTGTGGCAGTATGCACTTTAACTCAATTCATAACTCTAGTGATCTCTATTTGGCTTTTATAAATAGAGGAGACAATGAATTTGTCCTACAACCAAATGAATACATAATGCCACAATGCTTAGTGTGCTTTTCTTATGAATGCACACCAATAAATGAAACGTTAAATAATTGCAAGTTTTGGCTGTGAATTATAGAAGAAACCAAAGATTCAAACATAATAAATTAATGCAAATCATGTTCATCAACATGGCTGTTTGTTTGTATTCCCATTAAAATTCAAGATAGCTCATTCTAATTTGGATTAGCTGGCTGGAAAAGCATCAAAACAGGGCTAATAAAGGAAGTAACAAAAGTACGCACATCAGTGGGTTTGTAAAAGTAAAGGTAATATATATAATGAATCGAGTAGTTGCTGTATAACTCGAGATTAATTTTTTGAGCCACGTGGTTTGACTAAGGGTTAGCAGGTCAGTCGGTGCCGTTCGTTACATGTTCACCGGTAGTTTTGTTTGAGGACTGACTTTTTGGTGGAGAGACTCATAATGTTTTCTTTTCCTAATTTTTATTTTTATTTTTTGTGAATATGACATGTTTTACAGTTTTTTTTTATATCTCATCAAGGTACGAATTTTGTTTGTTGGAATCTTTTTTATTTTTCATTGTTGATTTGAATGTGGAAGGATTCCAATAACCCTGAGTTTTATGAGGTTTTAAGTCTTTAATTTTGTGCATGTAGATGTTAGAAATTGGTAAATTAGTTTGTTCTTTATTCGTTGATTCTAGCTAACCATGTCACTTAATTTGAGCTTTTATTTTTCCGATAATTGAAACAATTAAACAGGAGTTAATTTGTGTGTGCTGACTGATCGAGTCGTGCCTTTAGGCATGAACATGCGCTAGTCATTTAATATATCTCCTCAAGCCAAAGCTAGGCACATTTGAGGACCATAGAACCATGTAACCAACTCTTTTTTTCTTTTCCAAAGCAACAACCAATTATTAAAATAAAACACACCCACTTCACAATGGGCAAAAAAAAAAAAAAAAAAACAATGGGAAAAAAAGAACCATTGCGTGCCACATTTGCTCACTATTCCAATTACTTGGCTATTGCTTGCAACTCGATTCCACTGGTGGAACCAATAACAATAAGATTGTTGAATGGAAGTCATCGCATCGGAGTTTTCAAATGTCTATTCTCAATCCTAAAAAAAAAGTACCTCATATATAAATCACATGAGACCACCATTTGAGGCCCCTTCCATCCAACTAAATCCTTGTTCTTATTTAGATGCCCAAGAGAAGCCATTGAAAGGTGTTGTCTTGTAATGTCTAAGGACCGACTCTCTTGAGATTAATGATTTGTTATTCAAATGGTTTGAACTTTGATGAATGAGAGTGTGCTTAGTATATGCCGAATTCCTAAAAATGGAAGAAAGTCAAACACAGTTGAATAAGATTAAAAAAATACTAACAAACAAGCTGAAACTCAACACAAAAAACGATGGAGTTCACTAAAAAGTGATACTAATATCTAAGCTTACAATTTTTTTTCCCTTTCAACAGACAACTTAGAGCTCGACAACAATTAGATTCAAAAAAAATGTTCATTGCAAGTCTGTCAGTACTATATGAAAATGTGTTTTTTTTCTGAGAATAGAGAGAAAATTTTATAGATTACTGTGCAATGCCAATACAGTAGACCTAAATGATGTAACCGATCATAACGCAAGGAGTATGAAAATGTGTTGAGCATCCAAAAACATCCAAACCTCTATCCTTGAATTTCTATACTATTTTTTTGGTTTTAGAAAATATGTAGACTACGTGGACCTCACTTTCCTCTAACACCCCACTGCCCACTCCCAGAGAACTACTCAAGTGCCCACTCCCAGAACACACACACACACACACACTCTCTCTCTCCCAACACGCGCTCTCTCAATTTTTTTTATAATAATAATAGATTCTAGAAAATTAGGGATGAATTTTGAAAAGAGTTGCTAACGGGCGCACCATTGCACCCGTTAAGGGTACAAAAAGTATATTTATTGGGTTCTATTTGTACTATAAAATACACTTTTAAAGTACACATGTACTTTGAAGTATATTTAAAAGTGTACTTCAAAGTACAAGTGGAACCCACAAGTATACCTTTTTGTACTCTTAACGGGCGCAACATTGCACCCGTTAGCATTTCCCATGAAGACAACAGTTTCACACATCACTCGCCCTCTATCCTACAACCAACATCAAGGTTACTACTAATCCGAATTTCTCGAATTAACCACGTCGAAATGAAGTGAAAGCTCTAGTTCAAAAGAAAATGGGTGAAAGCTTAAGGTTACTACTAACAAAATTATAAATTTATGGACCAATATCAAACGTAAATAAAAATAGAGGGCCCACCAGTGTATGTTTTCCAGTTCAATACTACTACACCGAAAACTGCAGGCTTTTCTCCTGTGTCACAAAAGCGAGAGACTGGTCAGAGACGTAGTGGAGAAACGTTTACTTTGATTTTGGATCGACCCTTATCGACTGTCGAGCTCGCCTGATCTCTTCTCACAAGCTGCAACCATGGTAAACCCAGTCGAGTTTTAATTTCATCTTTCTGTCCGTTGCTTCTGCTGCTTCTTTTTTTTCCCCGCTGGATGGATGAGAGTAAATCTAATAAGGATCTAATAAACATATGAATTCTTTGTTGCGCATGTATTCGATCTTTCTCAATTCAGCTTTCTTCTTCTTTTGCATTGAATCTAATAATCTTATCATTGGTTTAATTCTTGCATTGAATCAAAGGATATTAACTGCGTGCCCACATTCCAGATGTGTCTGTTCTCTTTCTTATTAGTATTTTTTTCTCGTCAACTTCATAACCTTTGAAAGGGGCCAGTCCTTTTCATGTCGTTGGCCCGTCTGAAGAATGGGTTAGGCTCTCTGGCCTGCTTCATGGGACCGGCTGGCTTCCAACATCTGGAAGTTATAGTTGGGTACCCTCTTCCCCCTCCTCAAAAACACATTTTTTAGTTTGATCAGTCCAAGTTCTAAAATTTGGGGATTTTTTTTCGTATTTTCATTGATTTTTAGATCTATAGTGACAAAATGGAGATGGAGTACTGGGCTGTTGAGGAGGTTAGATATGACTTAAGTAGAAGAAGACGAAGGGACCAGCAAGGCCTAGATAGATGCGGGTCACGAATTATTATGTTATTTACTAAGGACGCATGGTCCTGGTCAGGTCCGGTATAGTCCGATCCGATCACAAGCTCCAGAGCCTTGAAAGACGGGGGTTAGAAGGCTTTGGAGACACTTGGGTGTTCGGATTGCTCAAAAATGTTTGAAGAAAAATTGAAGTTGAGGAAGAAATTGATGATCGAGGTGATCAACCTCCAACTAGACCGTGAAACACAATAAGTCCTACACTGTTTCGGGTATATAAACCTCCGAAGCCGTTGGGCAATTCTAATATGCTCAATAAGTCATAAGGCATCTACAACTTTACATAGACCCCAATTGAAAGGGAATCACAATTAAGGGATATATTCCAAGAATATAATATCTTGGACTCCAATACTTAAGGCCACAATCAATCACTGATATCAGTTAAATAGCAATAATATAGAAGCAAATGAAAATCTTATCATTCCAAACCCTTAAATCAACCTTATCCTCAAGGAAATGTTTCTTCTTCACCATCATCACTACAAGCCTACTCCTTGTCCGGGCTCATGACAGGTTCAATCATTAGTAATCATTCTTGTTTGAAGCGATGCCCTTTTTGCTACTTCTCATCGCAATGCCAAAAAAGCCTTGCCTTATAACACCCCTCCAATTTGTTTTTTGTTATTTGGAGCCTCCTCATGATTCAAAATACTAGAATGTGCTGATTTTTGTGGGCTATATCCGAACACTCTCTTTCGTTTTTTAGTAAACTATCCTCTTCCATACATGCAAAAGGAACTGCAATCGATATGATTTAACTCCACAACTGATTTCCGGCTTTAATCCTTCGACAAAAGTTCCAACAAGCTGATATTCAGACTACCACAGGGCTCGATAGGAAAGGCGTTCAAACCTACCTTGGTATTCTGAGACGGTAGAAGTTTGTCGGATCTTTTCAAGCTCCACAAACATTACAAAAATAGATGGGCCAAATTCATTCCATGTGGGGACACCTCAATTAGATTCAAGCCAGTCGTACAAATGTGTTGCTTCCCCTTCAAGATTGGTTGGAGCGTATGCTCTGCCTTCATATTCTCAATTGCCGGTGGATGTGGAAGAAATGCTCTGGACTCGAGATCCAACCTGTTGGGTCACTTCATAGCAACATAGAAACTCAATTTCCATACGACAGAATCCATGGTCTCAAGTACCACTGTAACCGTCAAAGTTTCAGAAATGGGGTTCAATCAGCTTGTTAGCTTCCCCAATGACCTTTCCATGATATGTGCAGTTTTGCAATAATGTTGGATCTTTCACCTGTGAACCTGGTGGGTTTCACCTGTGAACCTGGTGGGTTAGATGTGAAGCATGTTCGATCCTTGGTCGAATGCGACATCCCTATAATCACGTCAAACTCCTTGCTGACATTAGTCCCATCAGTCTGGAGTTCTGATATACTTTCTCAATGCTTCTCTAATGTAGCAGCATGTTGATTAAGTAGTTCATCTCGCTCGCCATTGCTTCTCATCATACTGGATAGAATAGAACCTCTCTTATACCCAATGATAGGATCAGTCAAAATATTTTCCCAATTTGTTTTTCCATTTTTGATGTTGGCACGAACATAAAAAATGAAACAAATTGAGCAATTTGCACGAACATCGAAAACGGACAAACAGGTTGGGTCGGAGGGAGTAAAAGTAAATAGAGAACGAGGAGGAAATTGATCACTTCGATGGGATCGAATCTCCAACTAAACCACTCCAAGGGAATATGATCTACAAAGCTGTTAGGCAATTGTAATGTTTTTTATGCATCATACCGAATCTACAACCTTGAATAGACCTCAAATAAAAAGAAAACACAATGAAGGGACATATTCCGAGAGCATAAAGTTTGCACTCCTAGACCTAAGGCCACAATCAAGCATTGACATCTATGAACTAACAAAAACATAGGAACTAGGAGTTATAAAAATCTTACCAATGGGTTGGTGTCTCCAAAGACCATCTGAAGATTAAGTTGCCATGGCAAAGATAGCAAACAAGTATATTTGGTGGAGAACAAAATGTTACTTGGCGTTGCCATCTACCTTATCCTTGTGTACTCATAGGTCTTGTGGAGTATAGTCCCTTTCCGACACGTTTCATTTATCACACAAGAAACTGGGAAACCGTTATAGAGAACACGTGCAGCATACACAAGTTGCTCAGCCGTCCTGGGCACGCCGGATTGAGTTCGGAATCTTCGGATTCATGTCTTCTGAGCTGTGTCTCGGCTCGGGTTCATGTTGACATCCTGAACCGAGGTTAATGTGTTCATACTAAGTGATTACCAAATTTGAGCTAGTGCTTTCCTAGTATCTTTTCATCATTTCATTTTTCTCTTGCTTGGTATTTTTTATTCAATCATTTTTGAATTCGTATGCTTGAAAGGTTCTGTCATAGTTGGGAGCATGTTCCTTTCCTAATGGGAGCAAAGTTATTAATAGATTCTAGCCAGGGAACGTGGGAGGGAGTATGCTGGGTGGATTCGTTACTGTGCTACTAAGATTTAGATTCTTGTTGTACCATTTCTTCTAGCCCTCTAAAACTGATACTTTCTGGTTTTTCCAATTGCTGAGGGGAAGTAGATGGATAAGTGAAATGAGAGATTTATTTAGTTGTTTGTAAAGAAAACGATTAGGAAGTCCTTAGGATGGGCATCGGTAATTTTGATCTCTTATTATTGTGTTTGCCTCCGTAGACAATATCTGAATATACGGCCAAAAGGGGGAAAAAAAATTGGACCGTGGGCCCCAATTTATTACCCGCAACTAGAGCCCAATGTTTGTTTCTTTTTCATGCTCTATTCATGTTTTTTTGTCATGCAATCCTGACTTATCCACCTACTTCAAAGTACTGTCCTTCAGTTTTGTTAAATTACACTTTCCTTTTGCTTCGTTGGTGTAATCCATTCCTCCGCAGTTGGTTAATGGTGGAACTTGGTAGCATTAGCTTAACCTTGTTAATGATACATGGTGGTGGAGGTATGGAAGTGGGTGGTTGTGGTCTAGGCCAGTGGGTACAGTGTCATGCAGTACTGGCTTTTGGTGGCTACCGTGGTAGTTCTTGGCGGTGGTTAGTGGAAATAGGTGTATGTCAGTTGCATGTTTGGTTAAGAGGGCTGGAAATGCAGGTTGGGTGGTGGAACTGGGTGCTGTTTTGGTCTATTCTGTGGGTGCTGAAGAGGTGGGTGACGTGACGGCTTTAGTGGCAGTTGATCTGTATGGTGGTGGTGGCGAAATGGTGAACATAGGCTGTGGTTTTGATTTGTAACTTACACTGCAATTTCCCCTCCCCTTACCCCCAGCTGTGGAGGGTGCGATTGGTTAATGGACAGCTCTAACTTGTAATTTCCAGGGTCTTATGCACCCCATCCATTTACTCAAGGTAGCCCCACGAACTTTCAAATTAAGCTGTACACATATACGGACATGGGATAATTGGCTACTAAAAGCTTTATTGCCCTTCTGCGTCTTTGTTATATAGCAAGGAGATGGCTTGCATTTGAGCTTCATAACCTGATTATTGATTTTCTAATAAAAAGTCTAAAAAGTATGAATACATTGGTGAAGCCGTGAAGGTACCCTTGCTAGAGATTGACTCACCATGTCTTTGTCGTGTAATCGGTATATATCAAACAATGACTGTTGCCTTTTTTTGGCCCATGTTTCTTGGTGGAAGCAAGTCAGCAGTTATTTTAGTGATTATGAACCTCTTTAGCCATATACTCCTTTGTACATTGATATTTTGTGTTTCTCGAAAGCTGCAAGGTAATCTGGTTGAATATGCAACATTTAGTTGGCTTAGTAGTGGGAGCCTCGTACTACGGGGCCTTGGTTTTTTCAATGTGTTCGATTGATTCCAAGTATCATTATGCCTTTGCTGGTAGTTGTCTTTATTTGCCCATACAAATGATGCAACGGCTAGGCTTATGCTTCTTCTTCCACATGTATTCCAGATTCACTTTGTTCTTCTCATCAGTCGGCAGGGAAAAGTGAGATTGACCAAGTGGTATTCACCTTATTCACAGAAGGAAAGAACTAAGGTACCTTTACCTTTGTAACCTTGTGCTTATTTCAAAGCTGCTCTATTTTTTATTCTTGGAGGTACAAATACATGCCAAGCTTATTTTGAAGAAGTTAATGAACCTAGTGTCTCCATGTTCACTGTTCAGTTAATGTGAAGTATAATAACTTCTGAATATTGCATTCTCTATATCTCCGTACACTGCCTGCTGTTTTTGTTCAAGCTCATTTTGTTTGAAAAGTCTAAGGAAAAAGTGTGTAGATTTCGATAAACTAACCCTCATAAATGACTAAAAGTAGTTTTGAAAGTTTAGAATAAAAGACAATACTGGAAATCTAATCAAATATTCTAAGCAGGTATGCATTAACTGCATGTCCCCTTGAAAAGTTGAGTTCTCTGTACAGAGCTAACAAAATGAAATGAGGGGGTAGAACTTCGAAGTTATTGTAAAGGAATATGGAAATATGTCGAGTCAAATATTTTTCACTCTATTATTTCAACAAGCATATCTGAAATTATTTTTTGGACACATGTGAAGGACAATTTATATCACCCTAATATGATCATCTCATGGCCATTGAGGTTGAATCAAATCAGATGGTTCTATTTCTCAATCTTTCAGATTTTTTTTTTTTTTTGGGTAATTTGGAATATCATAAATTAAACAAAGACAGGAGTATCAGGGTACATAATTAAAGACAGAAAAACCCAACAACAGAACCAAGTCTGGACATAAGAGAAGCTAGAGTCTTAGGTGACCAACACCTTTTATCGTTGATCACATAAGGTCTTGTTGAGGGGAAAATATCAGCGGTGACCAGTTCTTCTGCTTGTTCTGCCCCCTGTCTTGCAAGATTGTCTGCGCTTTGATTTGCTTCTCGATACATGCGAGTAAGAGTTGCTCCATTGCGGGCAAGCAACATTCTGGAATCCTCAATGAGAGCCTGATTAGGATGATTCTCAGGAGCTCCCTTGTTTATCAATTTAACAGCAGTGCTTGAGTCAGCTTCAATCTTCACGTTTGCCATGCCTTTCTCCAACATGATAGTGAGTCCTCTATATATAGCCTAAAGTTTGGCTTCTAGAGTAGAGCTGCTTGATGCTTTCCCATAGTAGCTAAGAATCCAAAGGCCTTCACTATCTCTAAAGACTCTCCCAAAGCCGGATGAGCCATTGAAGCCATATCAACATCCATCCGAGTCTAGTTTAACTTCACCTGCATTAGGCAAATACCAATGAATTAGTTTAGGTTGTCTAGAGCCGTTGGTGAGAATCGATTTAAAAGCCTCATTTATCTCACGGGAGTAGGATATAATAGCCTTGAAACTAACTGTGGGCACCATGTGATTGTTATCAAAACTCTTTCTAGTTTGGTCCTTCCAAGTTTGCCAAAAAATTATGGCAAAACATGTGCTCCAAGGCATATCATTTCCTATTCCAGAGATCTTCTGGGACTTGAGATTACGGGTAATCCAGTCTAGAATTGTGCTTTCAAAGCTATTCCTCAGCCACTGAACCTCTGAAAGTAAGACCAAACGTCCTTGGCTTTGTTACAACCCCTGAACGGGTGGTTTATGTCTTCAGTTGCCTCGTGACATCTAGGGCAGATGTCAAGGGGGGTCATTCCTTTGTGCGCTCTGAGTTGGTTAGTGGGTAATCTATTATGCATGATAAGCCAAATAAAAGTCTTAAGTTTTGCTGGCACCTTAGGTTCCCAGAACCATAGCCATCCCTTGGTATAAGTTTCTTCCTTATTGATCAGGTCATAAGCCATGGAGGTAGAGGAAGTGCCGTTAGTGGATCCAACCCGAGTAGGTTGGTCAGTGGTGGTAGTGTACGTGGGAAGGTGTATACCACTAATGGCAGCCAGGGTTTGACCATCAACAAATTGAGCTATGACGCTAAGGTTCCAGCTGCCATTGCTATTGATGATGTCTTGGACTCTCATGTTGGTGGTGGTATGAGGGCCAGGGTGCTTAGAAGCAGGAGGGCTATCACCACACAGATTAACCTCTTTACCATTACCTATACTCCATTTTATACCCTGATTTAGGATGTCTCTGGTGCGAACAATGTTCTCCATATATGAGAGGCGGGTCTTTGTTTCGGCCAAGAAGCCAAAGTGTGATTTTTAAGGTATTTGTTTCTCAGAGTACTGACCCACGGATTCCTTCATTGACAGTGATTTTCCAACCAAGTTTGGAGAGTAAGGCGAGATTTTGATTTCTGGCTTTTTTAGTCCCAAGACCACCTTTATCCTTGCTCTTACAAACTGGGTGCCAGTTTATGAGGTGGATGCTTTTCTTACTGGCAGTGTCTCCCCATAGGAAGTTCCTAATCTATCAAGTTTGTCACAGATAATTATAGGCAGTTTCATAGTTTGCTTGGTGTATCTAGGATTGGCAATAGTAATTTGTTAAAGCATCCAACTCAAAACCAATTGGCAATGAGCGGAGAGGCCCAACATTATATTAAGCAATCACCCATTCCATCCCCAAGCAATGTAGGGAATATGTTCCTTCACATCCCCTCATGTGCAGCCGCATATGATGTCTGTCACATGTAGCCTCTTTTTGGGTCTATCATCGTGTAGCCTTTTTACTAGTCTGTCATCGTAGGGTGTGGATTGTGAATTTGTATAAAGTGTGGGGTTGAATGGGTCTGCTCTGATACCATGTGGAAACTTTATATCCAACTCAAAACCAATTGGCAATGAGTGGAGAGGCCTAACATTATATTAAGTTATCACCCATTCCATCCCCAAGCAATGTGGGACTATGTTCCTTAACATTATTGAATGGAACCAAGGTTGAAAAGATTGAAAAAATTAGTCATTCACTACCACTAATGAAGGATTCCTCAAAAAAATAATGATTAGTAATCCTTTTTAGGAATCGAGTTGATTCGGTCTTATACACATGCGAGGAAGGTAATCAAATCAAACAAGAAAAAGTGCTCGGATCAAATTGGCATTGATTGATTGGTCCGTGCAGATATATGCTTTTATTTGTCTTCCATATTGGAATAACAATCAAATTTGTCTTTGTTCCACCCACCTTGTTAGCGCCATATAAAGGATAAGCTAGTTCACTTGAGAGAAATTCGAATGGTGTCGTGCTCGTACATGAGCAGGCTCTGTAAGGTCCATTAGAATAAGTGAAATAGATAAACCTGTATCTATTTTAGTTATTTAGAGTTATCAAATTTTGAAGAGTCGGTATCAATTTATGCTTTAATTGCTCCACCTTGTCCACAATATAGGTTCTCCAACCACATTTTTTCGATGAACTAAGGCTTATCTAGTTTTTTAGTCCCTATAGTTATGGGTAGGTTTTAATTTGGTCCTTATATTTTTGAATGTCTTTATTTTGTCCTAATTTTCTCTGTGTTTCAATTTGATCATTGTATTTTAAATGTTTCAACTTCGTCCTCAAGTATTCGGGTTTGTTTCAATATGGTATTTTTCTCTAATTACAAAACTGTCCTTTCAAGCTTATAAAATTATATATTATGCATTTATGCCACTAATGTTTGTAAGGTTTTATTTATTTCCCTAAGTTAGGTTTTTAAACACTATAAAAAAGATTTTAATGGGTTAGAGTGGGTTTCTCCAAACAAACAATATTTTTTTTTCGTTTTACTTAATAAATCTGATTTTTCTTGATATCTTTGCAATAGCAGATTTATCATAGGTATTTCAAGTATGACTTGTTCACGTAATTTGCTAAGAGATAAATATATTTGCAATAGGAGGCCCACTATGCTAGCCAATGCCAGGCGCCAATGGCGCAATGCTCACCTACATTCAAGTATGAATAATAGAAGATACAGACACGTAGTATTTATAAGAAGTATTAATGAGATTTCATCAGGTCAGAGGCATGAAAAAAACAGAGGCATAATTATTAGTAAATAAAGTTTTTATAACCTAACTTAGGCGATTAAATTTTATCTTATCAACTTTCGATGCATAATACATAATTATATAAACTTGAAGGGCAGCTTTGTAATTAGAGAAAAAATAAAATTGAAACTAACCATAAACCTTAAGGTGGAAATAAACTTTTAAAATTTTAAGGACCAAATTGAAACCTATATAAAACTATAAGGATGAAATTGAGGCATTTAAAAATATAAATTGAAACCTACACATAACTATAGGGACTAAAACACTAGATAAGACATGACCTAAAGCCAAGATGAGTCGATCTTGTAAAAGATCCGCTACATAACGCATAATATTATTTTTCAAATGATTCATATCATCAAGTGTACCCATTCCAAAGTAATTCCAATCAAATGATCCGCTACTCCCAATATATCTCTCAGTAACAACATGGGATTGTTCTGTGGTATATTAAGGTTCGTAGAACCAAGGTTCCAGATTCTACATAGGAGTATCCAATCCCACCAAAAGTTGTGTTTTGCTTTGTGTGAGCTTATACCCCTAGTTTAGATTTAGATTAAGAAATATCAATATAATTGTGGCTTTGATCTTGAAAAATATTACTCCCTCTGTCCCAATTTGTTTGCTCAATATTCCTTTTTGGGCTGTCCCAATTTGTTTGTTCACTTTCCTGAATTGGCTATAAAGATTTGACAAACTCCCCATTATACCCTTTTCACTACTTTTCATCTTTTTCACTTTTGCATTGAGGACATTACTTTGAATTAGCACAAACATACAAAAAGTAAATCACTAAATTGAATGCCCAACAAGTTTACAAGGGTGGACACATTCAATTGAGCATCAAAAAAAAAAAAAAAAAAAGAAGCATGTGGTTCAAAATTTTCCCATTCAAGCTTTGAAGGGTAATTTTGAGAGAATTTTTTGGAATTGTGTTTTGAATGGAGCCAAAATTTCCTAGCAAAATTTGGGGGGAAATTTTTTTTGGGAGAATTTAGGAACCATTTTCTATCAAAAAAGGAGTGTTAAATTCATTTCTCATCCAAGCTTTGAAGGGTAAGATTGGAAAACTGTGTACTTTTAAAACCTTTGACTTTGACCCAGTAAATTGGGGGATTCCCCGTACTGAGCAAACAAATTGGGACAAAAGAAATACTTTTTCTATCAGTTATTGGATAATTATTTCTGGTCTTAGCATTTTTATATTGTTGACATCGTCCTTGATCCAGGCCTCAAGATCGATTTTTTTTTCCGTTAGATTACTCCAAAATGCCCAAAGCGCGATATCTACTATCCACGCTTTGTTTTATATAGTCCGTCGCTTTGTGAAACTCAAATATAGAAGAGTATTACACCCTTTACTACAAAGAGTATCCACCGAAATGTCGATTGCTTCTTGAACCCCGTGAATTGCATAAAAGTAGGATACTCCACATCAGGAGTCAAAGAGTTTTATAAAATGTTCTCCGAGGAAAACTATATATAAGTTCCTAAAATGACCGGTGCTTTATTCATAATTGGTATCTTATGTGATGGATGTACATTTTGCTCAGGTCATCCGAGAGCTCAGCGGTTTAATTCTCTCACGAGGCCCAAAGCTTTGCAATTTCGTGGAGTGGAGGGGGTTTAAAGTTGTTTATAAAAGGTAGGATTAGATTTCTGTTCTCAATGTGGAATTCAAAATTGTAACCACTGATTCCATGAGTAAAGGAAGTTATGTTCTATTGCCTTCCCTTTCATCTTCTGGTTAGCAGTTAACAGGCAATCATTTCGCCAACTTCCGCAAGTATATAATGCAGGCTAGTTGGGTTTTTTTCTTTTTATTTTTATTTTTTTTGCAGATATGCCAGTCTGTATTTTTGCATGTGCATCAATCAGGAAGACAATGAATTGGAGGTCCTGGAAATTATACACCATTTCGTGGAAATACTTGACCGCTACTTTGGGAGTGTGAGCCTGCTAAACCTTTGGAAATTAAGGATAATATTTTGTGAATACTCGATCTGAAATTGACTTCGCTAGTACCTCCTATTTGCTTCATCAGGTCTGTGAGCTGGATTTGATCTTTAATTTCCACAAGGTATTTTCCATTTCACCTCCTCGATGTTTGAATTCGTTATTAAATTCTGTGTTTATTTTGGAAGTCCATTGTTTGACTGAAGAAATTTTGTCCTTGTTGCTTGAAGTTCCACATTGGATCAATAACAGTTTGTGGAACTCAATGATGGCAAAGGATTTATATGGTTTATCCGTACAAGTTAGGTGTGGGTTTGTGCATGTTTGTTGGCTGCATGGGATATTCAACACAGAAGCGTGCAGTGGTCTAGCAAATCTTTATGATCACCTTTGTTAGACTCTAGATAAACTAAGTGATTTGTTAAGATTAGGTAATTCTCTGGACTACTCCCTAGCCATTTGTTAGGGAACCTTCCTCAGGACTCAAGAAGGTGTTTTTTTGTCCCCTACAAGGCAAGCTTCAACTGAATAAAAAGGGTAGAGTTTCAGATCCATGTAACCAATTCTATTGTTGAATATCCTGCTCCTAAACCCATATTCAGAATAGTGTATGGTTCTTTTCTCCTTGGGAAGGGTGTAGATAGATCATAGATGATAGCTTAGGTCATGTTTTTTTGCAACATTTCGGAATGTATGTTGGTAAGACATTTTAATTCAAGCAGCATCTTTGTTGGAAAATCAGACTAAATAGTTCGAGGAAACATATGAATCGTTTGGATGGTAAAATTATGAGTGTGCATGCTAGTATTGGTAATGTTTAGTATAGTTGCCAGTCGCCGCTCATTTTTAGCAACACGACTTGATTGATCTCTTGTGGAAATTAGGGTTGTCCATAAAAACCCGCAAACCGCGAATCCGAACCGAACCGAACCGTAGGTTTTGGATTAGGTCCGTGCATTAATGGTCCGGACACGGATTGAAAAATTAGGAAACCGTGCTTCGCGGTTCGGTCCATGGATTTTCATAAAAGAACCGTGGATAAACCGAACCGGACCGTGAGAATTTAATAAATAAATTTTTTTAAAATAATATATATATATATATGTATAATAATAATAATAATAATAATAATAATAATAATAATGGAATAAAAATTATAATTAAACATATTATTATGAATTTTTTACCCTAAAGGGGTGAATGTAGTATAAATAAAAAGTAAAGGGACAAACTGTAATTGATCATTGTAATTTTGCTTGCATTGATCATGGACCTCCCTTCGAGATATAGTTAGTGTTCCGTGTACCGGAGTACAAGATCGCAATTTGCTTGTCTGTCTCTAATGGATTGAAGAATGTAAGATAACAGAGGCCAGTCTCCGGGGATGAAGAAAACTTCGTACTTATTGAGCATGAAAAGACGAACTCAGGCTTTTCTTATGAATGAGTGTGAGGATTGGAAAGTCCAATCTTATGTGCTTAACACAGGCCACTTTTTTGTTATGAGTTGAGTTGGTAGCTCGACTTTCGTACAGTATCAGAGTTCAAGTGTAAATACGGGGTTCTCCCCGGGAACCTTTAGTCCTTCCTCTCCGGTTCGGTACCTTACTGAGTCTCGAGTTCCTAACTTCTCAGTTAGTGTAGTTACTGTAGCGTCGATAAGAGCTCTTGGGAGTCATGAGTGTTATTGTTGCTATGAGTTAACTCTTTTCTTTAAGCAAATGTGGAATTTCTTTTTTTATTTAGTGGAATGTAATATTCCGTGGATAAACCGTAAACCGAACCGTGATTTTTTTATTGCTTCGGAACCGGACCGTAGACTTTTGGTTTGGACACGGATTGCATTACATCGGACCGTAGACTTTTGGTTCGGTCCTCGGATTCGTACCAATCCGGACCAAACCGGACCGTTGACACCCCTAGTGGAAATGCCACAGTTCTGAGTTGATGTTTATATATTGTTACCCCAAAATTTTCTCATGTCTTTCTTTTGAGAATTTATCTGACGGGAAAGTTGGCAGGCTTATTATATACTGGATGAACTTTTGATTGCTGGTGAGCTTCAGGAGTCTAGCAAGAAATCAGTCGCACGCCTAATTGCTGCACAGGTAACTACATATTTGAGATGATCTAGCCATACGCTTCTTCATATTTTACACATTTACCTTGCACTATATTGATATTATCACTTCTGGCATTTCTTTATTCATGAATCATTATTCAATTGTCCATATAAATTATTTTGGAGACTATGTGGCCTTGTTTTGGGTTTGCAGGATTCCTTAGTGGAGGCTGCTAAAGAGCAGTCAAATTCAATAAGCAATATTATTGCCCAGGCAACTAAATGAGACGACAGTGAAAGATTTACTGGATAAGATCATTCGGATTTGCAGTTGATTGATTCTGATTATGTCTGTCAGTTGACTAATTCTTATTATGTCGGTTGCTTTAGCTGTATTATGTCTGTTTGTACCAAATGTTTCTGTATTGATGATTGACTCGATTGGTCGCAAAAGAAGTTCTCTGCATCCTTTTGTCTTTTGGCGATACAACACATCTGCAGAACTGCATATAATAGCAGCAGTTAAGCGAAATTTTGGAGCACATTTATAAAAAGTGAACTGCAAAAATCATTTCTCTATAGTGAATTATTGATACTATGTTTTTCCATAGCTGACAAGTTTTACTGCGAAGAGGTTATTGTTTTTCTTGTATTGCTCCTGTGTTTATCTTCCCCCAAACAAGAATGATAAATCAAGAATGAAAAGTAGTTATTGCCCTCGGACAACCAAAAAGAAAAGGATACAGGAAGCCCATGAACTACTGGCATTTCAATTGGTCTCCTCTGGTCAGTTGCTGCGTCTCTTCACAAACCTTGTACTTATTTGCCAATTTCCTGAGAAATTATGAATTTGGAGAACCAAATCACCCATAAAAAAATTCATAGACCCAAACTAATCCAAACCATTAAAATATGGTTCGGTTTCGTGTAGAATCACGGTTCGCTTGTAATTAAGATATCATCTCCATAAACTATTTTAAGTACTTGGGTTGCGCATGGTCCATATCTGTTTTGATTCTTAAGAAATCTGAGGACTAGACCGAGAGTCTCGGTTTTAGGAAAATGCAATCCGTGTTCAAACCAAAAGTCTTATGGTTCAATTCATAACCAATACATTAGTCACACATCGGTTTTGATTTTTATCCGTGGGTTACTTGTAATTTTTTTTTGCCCCAATGGTGCAGCAAAGGGGGCAAAAAAAAAGGTGCAGCAAACAACCACCGGGGATGGTGGCCCAGTGGTAGAGGCATCCACCTTCCCCAGCTTTGACCCAGGTTCGACTCCTGAAAGAGTTAAAGAACCGTTTCACTGGTGCCCTAGTGGTGGGTCCCTTCCTATGGATTGGGTTAAATCTGGCCGTCAACCGGTGACCCTGGGGCCAGGGCCTCAGGGTGCAGTGAAGTCCCCACAAGAGCACCCTTTTTTTGCTGTTCAAAAAAAAAAAATGGTGCAGCAAACTGAAACCAAAAAGCCAAAAAAAAAAAAAAAACAGCAATCAATTCTTGCATATTGCAGCAACCAAATTCCTAATTCCAGGTCCTAACATCAACAAAAGTAGAACTATGTATATATACTAGTGTTGAATTCCCGTGCTCCGCACGTCATTTTTGCTCATTGCAATGGTCGAAAATTTGTCTAGTAAGTTATAAGTACAAGATAATGTATGTCGTAACAATGATTCAAGGTAATTAAAGCATTATCTAAAAGAAAAGCAATATTAATGTTTTTTGATAATTTAGGTGTCCGGATCAATTTACGCGTACTTCAGTCTTCAACTAATCATATTAACTAACACATAATATTAATGTTTTTCTTTTCCCATGCTGTATATGGATGATGGTGGTATTGAAAGTTCTAATAATATTAATTATTTTAGCACCTGATTTCCTCATTTGCTAAAATTACACACTTGATTTTATAAGTTTCTCATTTTAGCAAATGAGAAATTTAGCCTAAGGCCACAAATAAGTTATTCTCGGAAAAGGTCTATGAATAATCGGAACATTCACTTTATAAAAGGCTATTTTAAGTAATTTATTTACCAAGCAGGTTTTTTTTTTGTACACTAAAAAGTTTTATGTCTTATTTTATTTTTAAACTACAAATCAAAATAGCTACAATGAAAAAGTTAACTCGTAAATGCTAACAAATGGAATCATTTATTTGGTAACTATGAGTTAAAGTATATGGCATTCTGAAGTTAATTAAAATTGAACCAACATTAGCGTGGGATATATTTATACGAATATTGGAATTGTCTGATCCACTTAATGAACTTGATGAGCCAATTATATATGACTATTTGTGTGGCCTTTTTGGATTTATTTCATCTTACTTCAACCGTTCATTTTTTTGGAACTCATTAGTAATATTAATAACGCTAAAAATCATGTTCATCGGATATTAATAGCTATTTTTTAGAACAAAGTCTTCTTGTGAAAAATGATTGAAATGAGTCCGATCTAGTAATACAATGGAGTATCTTTTTTTTCCCTTGCAATATCAATGTGTTAGGAAATTATATGAATCGATATTTATTCAATTTATTTTTTGGCTCGGTATCAATTTTTGACAAAATTTAAAAATGAATAAATCCGATCATTGAAATAGTTATAGAAAAAGCCGAAAGATAAATTGGAGAGAATCAACATGAACAGTTCCATCCAATGTACAAAGTGCAGAGGCTTCCACGTAGGGTTGCAAATGAGCCGAATCGAGCCGAACTTTAGAGTGTTCAGGTTCGTTTATTAAATTTTTAAGCGAACTCGAGCCGAGCTCGAACTCCACAAAAATTTGACGAGCCGAGCTTCCCTAAGTTTGAGTCAAACTCGAACTTGTTCACGAGCCTTAAAAAGTAAAAAACAATATGAGATATTTATGCTTTTATACAGGTCTAGAACTACTAATAAAAATTTTATTTTGTACATAAATAAGTTCATATATATATAAAACTCGAACGAGTTTTTACCGAGTCGAGCTTCGAACAGTTCACGAACGGCTCGGTTCATTTGCAGCCCTACTGAGTTCCACGTAGTAAAATGAAGGTCAACTCGGTAATTTGAAGCTTAATTTAGGACAAAAGGCATTGATGGTTAGCTGACAGAATACTTCGGGCCCCACCATTGAAGATAAGGGAATTGAAAATTGCATATCTATCCCGAAAAGATAATACTCTGGAAAACCAAACGTGGAGACAATCAAAAGGCCATCAAAAGGTAAAATTGTCCAAGTTGGCAAATTCGGACACCAAATTCCACTGTTGGCACTGTTCATACATTAATAGTGTAGATATATATACTCCATCTATCCCAATTTGTTTGTCAATTATTCCATTTTCTGCTACACCTTAAATTGCTTATATCTTTAAATCTACTAGTGGTTTTTGCACGTGGTACGTTTTGCTTTGCCCAAAAGTTGGCGTTGTAATGTTTTTGTACTTAGGTTTCTCCATGAGATCGAAGTCATTTTAATTGAGATATAATAATAAAGGGCATGGTCATCTTTATGCAATTTTGTGGCAGACCATAATTTCACTCATTTATGCACCGGTATTTATTTGGCCCTATGTTTTAGCTTCTACTTTTTGAACCACATTCTTTAGTTATTATCAACATTGGCAATTGTCATTATGTAATCAAATTGGTCATAGATTACAATTTCGTCCTCGTTCCCTCTTGGTTATCTCTTGAATTTTGAACTTCTATTTTGTGAAGGTGGTTGAAAGATCAAGGTATACCATTGTTGTCTTTAAAATTGAACACACTATATTTTTTATATATGAAATGCGATAGTTTATTGATTCGAAGGAAAAACAGTTACATTAAAAAACTTGGTGCTACATCCTTTCATATAACAATGGCATAAACATAACGGGCTTTTTTTGCCAAATGGTGCACTACCGAGTTGCCCGTGTGATGAGCAAGACTACTCAACTCTGCTACAGGAGGATGCTTCTATCCTTATGTCTAGCTCGCAAGATGACTTCCAAAGGAGCCAAAGGATTGACTGGTTTCGTGATAGCTCCTATAATCTCCGCCGAGTCCCCTTCTAGTATGATTTCATTACTCCCAAAGCTTGTTGGCAATCCAATTGCTTCCCTTGCTGCCGAAGCTTTCGCAAATGCTGCTGACCCATTTGGTACGTACTTCTTGGATAGAGCAGCAATGAAGTGTCCTGCCTCGTTAAGCAAATCTGGTTCTCTAATATCATTCTTTTTTTTAAAGTAAAGGGTCCCTAATATCTTTGTTACCCCCATTCCAATGTGCTTGCTGATTTATTGATGATTTGCTGGAACATATTGTACAATAGAAACAGAAAATGGAATGGTTCTCCAAGCAAAACTCCTGATGAAACAGCAAGTGGTGCAACGGAAATTCTTCAGCGATTCAGAATGGTGAACACCATAATGGAATGGTTCTCCAAGCAAAACTCCTGATGAAACAGCAAGTGGTGCAACAGAAATTCTTCAGTGGTTTAGAATGGTGAATACCAAAAATGGAAACTGGAAAGATTGAAACACTACGCATTTGTACATGAAAAATATATTGATTGCACTTTTTCTTTTTTTTTTGGTGTCCCAAGTTACAAAAAGGTAATACAGCTGCAAGAAGAATGGCTTGTGAAGCGGTTGATCATCGAAGCCACAAACTATCTTTTCAACAGATTAGAGTAGAACCGAGTGGGTTATGTTTCTCGTTTTCCCATTTCCCTTTTTGGTTGTAGGTATCAGTTCATTATACGCTTGTCCATCTTCCCACATCATTGCGTGAAGTGCAACGCATTTCCAGGGCTTTCTCAATTTAAGAAAAAAAGCCCAACTGGATCTGCTAGACCGCAACAATTTTGTACTCTCCTTTATTTTTTTTCCTGCAGCGATAGAGAACAAATGAACACTGCATATGAACACTACATTATTTGGGACATAGACACCCAACAATACTGATTCCGAAAAAGGGTGTCTAATATCTCCAAAATATATCAATTGGAAAAAATCTCTGACCTATTGCATCAACCAAATTAATCTCAATGAGACATGTGAAATCAAACTTACTTGCTTTAACAAAGTTTGTGGACACCATCATTGGGCTTCATAACAAGCATCAAGAACTTCGTCCTCCATTCCAGCAGCGAGCCAATTTAAACTCTCTTTGACAAGAACAAATTAAAAATCCATTCTCAACCAATTACTCAAGCAGCAATTAGGATGCATTTCAACAATTGGCAACCTGCAGATTACCATAACACTTCCACAGCATAAATAAAGTTCCATAACAGAATCCAACGTTGTTCAAGGGAAAAATCAATAGCAACATTGTTCGAGGCAAAAACAAAAAAACTCTCAAACGCACCAATAGTTCAAAGAATCCCACCTTCCCAATTTCAAACCTCAATCCAGAAAAAAAGTAGCGTGCTTTATAAATGTATCTAAGGATTAAAAATACCTCAAGAGAATAAGATGACTCAGTAAGCAATCTAATGGGATAGAACATAAAAAAAGTAAACAAGAAGGCAAGAAATATGATAGTACAAGAGAATGCGAGCATAGATTGTTACCTGTTGGTACACATTTTTGATAGGGGAAAGTTTGGTACCAGTTTAGTCCTGTATGCACCAAAAATTTAGATCAGTAGAGTAAATGCAGGGGCCAATTTTAAAAATAAAATTGGTTTAAAAGAGGCTCGGAAGAAGGCACAATCCTCTCCGCATGCCAAAGACTGACCGGAAGTGACCTTGGGCTAAAGACATTGTACCTAGGCTTCCTACCATGTCTACATGTATGAAGATAGCGTTGGGCCTGCAATCCTATCTGGTACACAAAATTAGGTTGTAAACAGTTCACCATTTACTACACAATATGTGAAGGACCAGAAAATTTTACACAAATTACACCTAATAAGACAAGGGTTTCCCTATTGTCGGGTCCATTTGCAATAGGCAACTATTATTTTGTGAAGTACACACTACATAACTTGTAGAATAATAGACATTTGAAAGTTGCGGCATTAGAAGTCAATCTAGGCTTGACATATCTTTGATATATGCTTTCAAAGTCAAGATTGGGCCTATGTCTTCAGAATAATCATGTACAAGCAAAAGAATCGTAAGTCAGTTTGATCTTGATCCAATCTATATGTAACCTTAGGTGTTCTTTCCTTTCAGTCATTTCATCAAATACCTGGTCTGCATTATTTATATGGATTCCACCAATAAAAACAATTACATAATTTAAAATGCATATTGTTGTCAGTTACATTATACCAATACCGTACCGAAAATAATGACGCAATAGTTCTGAGGGAAAATACAGTTTGAACTTCGAAGCTCAAACTCAACACTTTTTGTGTGAAAAAGAAACCATGACAACATTATTTGAAGGAAAACAACACATAACATTAATCGTGCTTTAATTCTGAGTTCTTTATGCATTTTCTCTTTAGGTTTGAGTTTTCATTTTTCCGTTGGGGGTTTCATCGAAATGGGGTAAGGGTACTCGTGGTTTCTTGAGTGGAATTTGGGTCAATCCTGGTCTAGATAAAAAGCTTCTGCACTTTATTGAATTTTGACAATGAGAAGACAATTGGGGATTTGGGATCCTTTACATTGAGATGGGATGGGGAAAAGTATTTTGTAATAATAAATTTATAAAACTATAAGACCTACCAATGAAGGTAGGAGGATTCCAAAACAATTAGAGACACCTTTCGTCGAACAGTTGGTGTGCGAAAACTACGGTCAACGTTTTGACCAATTAATTCATGTAAGTTGGGCCTCTAATTTGTAATACCTACTACAATGATACCTTTCGTCGAACAATTTGTGTGCGAGACGTACAAAGAAAATAGTGGACGATAATGTTGCAATGTGTCTTTGAAAGGGAGCAAAGGGAAAGTGTTATCAAGTAGAGGCAGATTGAAAAATTGAGTAAATATGTTACCTGCGACTGAATTTCTAATGGCAGAAAGAGTTAAAACGGCATGATTTTGGCAGTTGGATCCCTCTGCGAAGAAGTACTTCTCCGGCATGTGGAGTATATGGATGGGCCTGTGTTTTCAACCTTTCTCGTCGGCAACCGGAGTTCCATGGACGAGGAGAATGAAGCAATTTCGGAAAGGATGTAATCTTTCCGCGGGAAACGGTGTCAACCGGAGTTCCATGGACGAGGAGAATCGAGCAATTTCGGAAAGGATGTCATCTTTCCCCGGGAAGCGGTGTCTCTGATGGCCGTTCGGGTTTTAAAGAAAGTTCATTGGAGGTGTCGTTTAGACGTTTTATCAAGAGGTGTAGGATAGGGAAGGCATTCATACAAATTGTTAGGGCTATTTGTGGAAAGCAAAAA